>BMAV01016981.1:8423-49637 GCA_019973955.1 Trichonephila inaurata madagascariensis | reverse complement strand
TTATAATCAATCGGAAAAAATATCAAGGGCTTTGGGGGGGTCCGGACCCCAGGAACCCCCTCCCCCTTGTGTGCGCCACTGCTACTAGCCAATACCCATCCATTTCACTGAGAGTTCATAATATTACATGAATATATACTGTTTCTATATATATATATATATATATATAAATTGTTGATATTTCCGTCTTAGCATTAAGCGTTCGATTGTATTAAAAACATTCTTATTACTATCACCTTTTGATTTAAAAAAGGATAGGACTTCTAAATAATTTTTATAATTTATAACTCCTCCGTAACCCCCTCCCAAAGAGGATTTTCGCGAAATTCATTTTTAGTTAATCTCTATTCAACAAAAGATATATGCTTGCCAAATTTGAAGTCTAAATCTAATAGTTCAAAAATAATTTTTTTTTTTACAAGCTCCGTATTTTCCGTTGAATGTCGATTTCCGAAAGACCCGTTCTTAGTGGATTTCTATTCATCTGCGTATAAAATTTCATTTCTGTAAGTCAGTGCTTCTCAAACTTTCAATATACGTGACCCACTATTTAATCATCATTTTCATCACGCCCCCCTCCATACAATGACAATGTATTGAATTCAATAATGCTATACTTTGACACTAAAGCTACAAAACGACTTTAACCTCTTATGGGCCACCGACGCATATAAACGTCTCCCTCAGCCTAACCATTAATTTTCTGGACGTATATGTACGTATTTTCGAAATACGATCTTTTCTGTGCAGTGCTATTCATAAAATTATTCCGAGGCCTGTGGAATGCAATTAAGGATCTTAACAGTGTTTGCGAAGGATTTACTTATTTCAGAGGATTTGCTTATTTATTTCTTCTCTCTTCCTCCTCCGCCCCCTAAAAAACACATTAAAATACGCTCATCTACGTGGTAAACGGTAGCATTGGAGAGCGAATCACGTAACTTTTAATCGGCAGTTAAGGAATTAATTATAAACCGTACAAAAATTATCAACACAAGTGTTAATACAAGCCCATGGGGTCACTAATAATTATCAAACTTGTTCTTCACTTAGTACTGTTAAGTTTATTGTGAAACACATTGCGCAGTAGTGATACATTTATAAGTGTATTATATCAGTGTAAATATGTATGTTTTTTTTTATTATGTCATAGTATATTTTGCTTTGTTTTCTTTCAGTAAATTAATAATTTTTTAAATAACATCTTGTTTTCGACTTTTCAGTATGCTCGCGCTCCCCTTGTAGAGTTATCACGCCCCCCCCCCCCCAGGGGGCACGCCCTACAGTTTGAGAAACGCTGCTGTAAGTCTAGTTGTTCGAAAACGGGATTTTTTTTTTACCAGTGCTCCTCAGTAACTCCCCGTTCCCTTCCCTTCCGTCATATAGGCGGATTCTTAGAGGATTTCTGTTCAACGAAAGAACTATGCTTACCAAATTTCAAGCATGTGGGTCTAACTGTTCAAAAACTGGAATACATATTTATCTATAACGCCCCTTAACTCCTCGTAATATCCCTTCGGGATTGATCTTTACAAAATACATTCTTACCGGATCCCCACTCTTTAAAAGGAACATGCCTAACAAATATCAAATTTGTGTATCTAATAATTCAAAAAAGGGAATGTATATAACGCCCCTTGTGGGTCGATTTTAACAAAATTCGTTCTTAGCGGACCTCTACTACATGAAAGGAACATGCCTACCAAATTTCAAGTCGTATTCAAATAGTTCCGGAGGTATCGTGATGATTGAGTGAGTCGCTTTTCTCCTTTATATAAGTAAATAAATATGTTATTTTCCTTACTATATTATTATAACGTCAAATTGATTGAAGAGTTCCCAATGCTTTCAACTTTTATTACCAAAGTAATTTTTTTCACAAAACTTTAATATTTGTGAAAATAATTAACAAAAACTTAAAAAGTTAGAAAAAATATATACAAAGGTTTGTAACTTAATAATGCCGCAAGAACAAAAGCTTAAAGAACACATTTATACATCATTTGGGAACCAGGAGCGCACACAGAAATTTTTCAAGGGGGGTGTCCAGGGTCGCAAGTCCACCATTCTTGTATCATGCTACTTTTGATTTTGTAGATTTTCGGAAACAAAAACTGTAAAAAACAAATTATTGAATAAATAATTAGCATTAATTAATAAAATTAATCATTAATAACAAATACTTAATTAAATTTTACGTACTATATACTTAGAATTATAATCAATCGGAAAAATAATCAAGGGCTTTGGGAGGGGTACGGATCCTAGGACAACCCCCTTGTGTGCGCCACTGTTGGAAACCATTGACTGTGTGATATTACAAAATGTATTGATTAAAAACTTGATTGGAAATTAGATGCTTGTGGTGTTAACAAAATGTTCCCACACTGAGCATTTATAACTGAAAATAAAACATGGTTTATTTTTCTTTAATTTCGTGCATCATTTATTGTAATATGTGTATTAGTTTCGAAGGTATAAATATTTAAAGGGACACAATACGATTCAGTTGATAAAAATTGGTCAAAAAAAAAAAAATTCAAATACTTTTTTTCTTACCCAAAATTATTATTTACGTAGTTTTCTATAATCTCATAAAATTTAGAAGCTCTAAGTAAAAAAACTCAAAGTTATGATAACTTTTATATTCTTTTGTATTCACATCCCTACGCGCGCGCGGGAAATAAAATCTTTAAATGGGTTCATCTCAGAAAGAAAAAAAAATAACTAGCTTATCTTCATTTAAATTGCTTAGTCTTTTTTTCTATTGTGCCAAATGCTTTGCTATTTTTCCACCTATTGCTATTAGTACATTTTACAAGAGTTGTTATGCATTTTTAAATCAAATTAATACTTATTTTTTTAAAAAAAAATAGTTGATTTTAGAGTTTATACATTTTTTAAGAAAATTTCAATAAGTGTTCATGAAAAAACGTATTTTACGCGAATACCAGTCATATCAACAGAAAAACACACCAATTTTTGATATACGTAGTTTGACGTACTTGTAAATCAAATTTCATATGTGTGTATGTCATTTATTGTAGGAGAATTAGCATTTTAAGTTCACTTCACAAATTTTAAAAATTTTCTTTAAAAAAAATTAGCAGTACTTTGAGCCCCCAAACTGTCTTACTTAACAGTGGCGTAAAGGAGAATATTAGGGACCGCCTGTAAAGTCAGATTTCGGGCCAAAAGCCAAATTTTTCAAAAGGTACTTGGAACTTGTACGTTACGCCACTGTAACTTAAGACATATACATAGGTTAAAAACAATACTTAGAACCGGAAATAAACCAACAACCGAAAACCTGAAAAAACCGTTATTTTGATCGGAATGAATGCCGGAACTGAACCGAAAAAAATATTGGTTTATTTTGACTCTATACCTTTAATCATTTTGTTGCTGTAACCAACTTATCAATATTTTCTAATTTAACGTCAACCGTATAATTATCATCATTACATGTACATTGCTTCTCGATTTCCTGTTTTGATGCTCCCTAGTACTTTTTTGTTTCAGTTTCGCATGAAACTACTCTTGTAATCTTCTAAATTTTAATAGAATTACTTTTTTTTGTTTGTTATAGAATTATATTTATAGTACAAATAAGAATGCACATAGAATAAAATTATTCATTCGGAACTGAACCGAAAACCGTTATTTTTAGTGGAACGAAAACCGGAACTAAACCGATAAAATTTTTTTAGTTGAACCGGAACGAAAAAAATTACGGTTCAAAGTCCTGGTTAAAAAGTAAAAATAAAAAAAAAATTGTAAAATTCTGAAAATGAAAGATTTTATGGCTCAAGTGTAGTACGGAGGGTGGGGACCTTTGGATTTGGCGATTTTTATATAGATATTATGGTGTGATAGCGAATTCATTCTGGATTCCGGACACCTATCGCGAAGTGAAGTAGCTTGGCGATCGATTTTGGTAGCCAAAAAAATTGACATTGCCAAGGCCCATACTACACTTTAACCGATTTTGTTTATAAATCGTACCATTTCCTCTTAAATCTAGTCATTCATTTGTGTTAACCCGGTATTCAAATGGGATGTTCTCCATATGCTAAGCAGAGTCTGAATCAGACATTTTTCCTTCTGAAAAAAAGAGGTTCCGCTTTTAGGCTTTTTTACATTGAAAGAATTTATGTTGTACAGAAAAATGCATATACAGATACAATTCCACTTTAAAACACGCGCGGTAAATCTAAAATGATAGCTATATCTTCTTAAGGTAAATAAGCCTGCACTATGCTATCACAGGCATCTCAATGTTATTTTAAAGAAAATTAGCTTCCTGACACATGGTTAATCCTCAGCAAAAACCAAATTTGTTCTTTTAAAGCGACTATAGATCTAGTGGGATATAAAAAGACGGCAATAAATAAAGGGTGGAAAAACCATCTTACTCATATCCCCCGCCATTTCATTTATTTCTTGAAAATCATCAGCAGCGGTAGCTAGATTTAAGAGGCATCGTTAGCTAAGTCAACATGGCAACACCTCCCACCTTCGTGATCGTCTGTCGACCCTTCGTTCGTCTCGTGTCACCAAAATTAAAGAAAAGGCAGTCGAGAATTATTTGTCTTTTTTCAAGGAAATGTGGTGGGAAAATAAATAGACAGCGTGCCATTCTACCCTTACTCATCTATTATTCTGTTCTTCATTCCTGGTATGGAAGATGGATTAATGGCAAAAAATGGAGTTGTCTTTGGGTCCCTGTTGAAATGAATGGAAGTGCGGAAAGAGATCTCGATGTGCTCGACTAAGCTGGAATTTTAGTTAGGGGAGGGGAAGTCATCTGAATTACCGTCTGGAAATAGACAGAAAAAGAAGATAAGATTTTTTTTCCTTGCGTTTTGTTTCGATCGATGTCGTTGTTAAATGTTAATTTATTCTTTTAGGGTTAGATGCTAGTGATAGAATTCATTAGGCTTTAAGAGAAAATAAATAAAATTACGTATTAAGGGAAATACAAATAGACTAGATATCACAGAATAAGATTATTTTCAAAATGAAAACACACACACATACACACATACACACTCAGACATACACACACATATACACACTCAGACATGCACACACAAATACACCCACACACATATATACACACACATACATGCACACACATACATACACACATATACACACACATATATACACACACATGCACACACACATATATACACATACATACATACTCACATACACACACACTGTGACGGATCTTTACTCGTCCTATCACTAATCCTCTTGGGGAATCTTTGGGCTAGCATTCGCGTTTAATTCACAGCCATCCTTCTCAAGAAGAAACCGTGATTAGTTCGACTGTATAAAGTCAGAGTTTTGTAATTATAGGAGAAGGAGGTAGAAGCTGCTGCATTCGCTACGCAGGTGAGATTAAATAAAGTTGAGTTTCGCAAGTAAAGATTAAAAGTGGTGTTTGGCCACTGTGTTAAATTAGTAGATTTAAGGTTAGGAATCTATGTTAGGTTAGGTAGATTTAAATAATTTACTTGCCCATATTTGCTTATTAATCATTGCTTTACTCTGCTACTCCTTTGGCATTCACTTTGAGAATAAGTTGTCGTTGGTTAGTGTGTTTGAGTAAATAAATAATTGTTATTATGGAAGTCTCTGGTTCTGCTTTCATTCCTCCCCCACCTTTAGGCAGGCAAGAATGTGAAGGAGAAACTTCAGGTGTAAGTCACTCACAACACATACACACACACATACATACACACATTTTATATATATAGACAAAAACCAAGGGGGTTTCTGGGACGTTATAGACAAAAATTACTGCTTTCTGAACTGTTAGACCTACAGATTTGAAATTTAACAGGCATGTTTATTTTGTCGAACACAGATCCACTAAAAACGGGTTTTGTGGAAATCGATTCCCAAGGGGGAAGCGGGGGTGCAAAAGACAAAAAACTTTGATTTTAGAAATTCTGGTCCTGTCCTTTTTAAATCAAGAGTGACGTGTAAAAGAACGTTTTTAAAAACAATCGAGAGCTTAATATCACTCGAAATCAGAATTAAATTTGAATTAATATCTATTTTGACATTAATTCAAGCGAAGTTCAAAAGGACTGATGTGACGAGCCAAATTTTTAAGCAATGATTAATTGACGGAGATGAAACCTCAGCGAGTACTTTACACTTTAACTTCCACATCACACTCTGAGAGTACTTTGAAACCCCATTGAGGACAAGGATGACAAATATGATATATCATCTCACTTATTAATATCACGGTACACAAAGTCTTAGAAGCGTAATACAATTTGCCAGCAGAAAACATCTTAGAACGCAAGGGCCAACTGGGACCAGTCTCAGTGGCTCGGCTTCTTGAAGACCTTATCTTGTTCTCCACAAGATCATGATCCGAATAATTTGAAAGGTGTCAAATGTTATTCCCAGACATAATTCCCTTCACTCCACCCCTCCTCAAAAAAAAAAAAAATTGGGGAATTTCGAACTAAGCATCAACTGTCAACAATGACAAGACCGCATTATTATGTCATAAGCATCATCCGTGCCTAGGCCTAGGCCTACCATTATTCGCCATCGAAGTCAAAAGGTAGTATTTCTAGTCGAAAGGCGGCAGTCAGTCGAGTCGGTTTGTAACTAGGTTTGTGAGATTGTGAGTTACACACATTTATACCTCACATGTTACCGTTTGTACAAGTATTTGATAATGTATGCTATATACTGTCTATTTAAAAGGGTTACAGGTGCAACCTATGCTTGTATAGGGGCCCAAGGTCTCAAAATGTCACTGTTTCACTCAAGTATGTTTTCAGTCGATTCAAGTTTAGAACCCCTAATCTGTCAAGCAACTGTGATTTTATTCCAAAAGAATAATTCAATTTAGAAAGTAAATCTGCTGCAAATCTGAAAAATGTGAACATGTATTTCATATAGTTTTCATTAGAGATTTTAAAATCCTTTGAAATGAAAAATATATAATCAAAAGAGACATCAGATATGGAGTAAGTCTTTTTTTGAGTTAACAAGAGGCTTATTACGATAGCTCTACTCAAAAGAGAAAGGTATTTATATTCTCCAGAACAACAACAAAAAATTTATGTAACAACTACCTAGATATAGATATTCTTATTCCTTACTTTATTTTGTTTTATTAAAGTAGATAAAATAGAATTATAAGCGGCAAAGTTAAAATAGAAGATTTTGCATAAAACCATTCTCTAATTTAACAGAAATAACTAAAAGAAAATGGATATAAGAATATAAAAATTATGGGAATTCGCTAAAAACTCCCTTTTTCAATTCCTACTATTTGTTCAAAAACTAATATAGTAGGAATATATATATTTATTTATTTATCTTTTTATATATTTATATCTTGTTCAAATTTTCAATCGTTAATAAAATACTTTCTATTCATCCAATCAAGTTCAAATACATTTTTTAAAACTTGTGGTGGATGACACTTGATGTTAATACAGTTTTTCAAATATTTTTTTTAATTCATTAATTAAATTAAAAAATGGATAAATAGTAACAAACAAAAATAATAATCCAACAGCATAGATAGAAAGGAAAATCATTCGCCGTGTCCCTGTAGCGCAATGGATAGCACGTTGGACTTCTAATCCAAAGGTCGTGGGTTCAAATCCCAGCTGAAACTGCCTCATTTCTGAGAGGTTTATTTCTTTTTTACTATACTATTTTAATAGAATAATTAAATTTAATGAATAAAGAAATAGTAACAAGCAAAAAAAATTAGTCCTTACACCCTATATAGAAAGGAAAACTGGAAATTGCAAGGAAAATCACGGTCCCTTTTGTCACTTAATATTATGATTCTGTCATATGTATATACATATTTATATTAATTGTAACTATTTAATAAAAAGTAACTAAAATAAAATGTTTCTTTGTTGACCTAAGTAGGTATTGACTTAAAATTTTTTTTATATTACCTGTTTCTTATATATATATACATTTTACAAGTACAGAAGTCCTTGTTCAACTTAATTTACGAAACTTTTTAATATATGTCATACAAAATAACCGAATGACACAATATTCGTTTGTATTTCAACGATTTTTTTATGAAAGCTAAGGATGATGTGTGTGCATGTGTTAATTAAATTAAAGACGTGATGAAAACATATAAAAAACTGCATTTGTATCTCTTGAACAGTGGAAGAATTTGACTGAACTTTTGAAGACACATTTCGAAACACGAGAGCATCGCACACGTTGAACAATCTTTTCAACCCAGGAAAAATCATAAAAAAAAGTCCACATGAGCTTATTAATGATTTCAACAGCTACTATCCGAGATGATTTGAAGTGTTCCTGACAGTATCCTTTTACTAAGCTTACTAAGAGCCCGGGGACATATTGAATTTCAAAAAATTGGTTAAAAAAAATATTTTAGCGGTTGCCAAACGTTTTTGACCTCACGGACCAGTAAATTCATAATTTAAATATCGCGGACCACTAATAGGAATTTTTAAGTGTTAAATATATATTTATAAAAAAAATTGATCAAAGAACACATAAAATGTACCTGGTTAATAAAATGAAACTACTAATTGTAAACAAATTATGAAAGCTTTATTAAAAAACCATAATAAAATAAACAAAAACTGTAAAAATAGAACAATTAAACAATGGTTTAAGTATATCGAACTGTTACCATTATACATTCCTTTATCTCTAGTGTGATGGAATATCCTTGGAAAAGAGATTATGGATATTTGGATCCAATGTTGTTACTGCAAGACAGAGAACTGCATTTAATTCAAGCTGAGATTGGTACCGTACCTATGAGAAATGAAAAGGTCTTTTCACATAAATAAGTTGTGGAGAATTGAATCAGTTGAATCTTCTCTTTACCTGTTCACTAAAAAAAGGGTATTCACTTTTTATGGAAAACCAAAACTGAGATATTGATAGGGATAAATGAAATTTAAATTTGAGAGTTTCGTCGGACGATAGGTCGATGAGGCGTTCTTTTAGTTGCATGCGTAAATTATTATCCTGAATTTTCGCTGCAAACGGATCTATTATCCATATATTACCATGTTACCACGCATTTCACATATTGTTATGAACTGAATTATGATTCAAGGCATCTCTCTTAAAACTTAACACAATGTGAGTAAGTATATTCCACATTTTTCTGGGGAACAGTGAAGTTTCCACGCGGACCACTGCTTTGGCGACCACTGAAATATTTAATAAAAAATTTCCAGTATTTTCATAACACAAAAAGTACTTTCAACGTATACATGGCATTTACATGATAATATTTGTTTGGTATTTTGTTTATATGATGATCTTTGTTGGAAATGGATCTTCTTTTTGGTTCATAATTTTTCCATCTTCACTATAAAAAGATTTTTTTACTTCAGTTTTAAAATGTTCATTCATTGTTTTGTAAGCAGATAGAAATAATAATGTGAATTATACTTCGTTTGTTCATTCGAAAGTGAAAGCACATGATATGTATTTACATGCCGAAATTAATGAGATAGAAATTCTTAACAACATTTATTCATTGAATTAAAAGTTCTTTTTTCCCCCAAGTTTCTTAAAATTTGGAGCACACACATATACACTAATGGAATGTCTAGCAATAAGAAAAACGTTACCAATACGCATTCAAAAATTTAAAATATATTTATATATATATACTTAGGTAGTGACTTTATCTGAACTTCACAGATCATCGAATGGAAAACATAACACAACTCTTTTTTTCAGTTACATAATTCCATGAATCCATATTTATATTAATTTTGTCTTTGAAATGTGAAGAAATTTAGGAAATGTAAGTAGAATAGTAGTCAACAAGCTATAATTGAAAATAATCTATATAAAACAGAAGTGAAGTGAAGCGAACTAACATAACTCAAGTTCATAATATGGAACAGTCTTGAAACTGTCTCTTGCAATGAAGTATAGTTTTAATTTTGTTGTATAAATAATAATTATACTTCATTTCTTCTTATTATTATTTAGCCAAAAGATTGAAGATTGGCTTAAAGTCACAAAAAAGAATCATATTGCGACTAAATTGTATTAATAATGGGCCATATTGCATGTGTTTATTTCAAACCTTATCTTGTGAATATTCGTACTAAAGTTAGTTCAAATGTTGATGTTCTTTGTGCTCTATAACAGGTTTATATTTTCAGAACTCATTAAAAACACTATTTAACTGTTAGTACTTCACGATAAAAATATCGATTTAGATCAAAATAGTCCTTTTACTTAAATCAATTATTTAACATTTCACACGATAAAGTGTGCTTATTAATTACCTACGGAGTTAAGCCTATTTACTCGGATGTCCAAGAATTAATTTCGCCGAAAGATGACAATTTGTGCTCATTATGCAAAGTACGATGGAAATTCATTGAAAGCATTAAGTGCAAGATTAATTTAATTATCTTTCCAAAATTAAGGTGTGAAATTATATTTTCTTATAAGGTAAGCTGTTAATCATATTCTATGTTACGAAAAATTTTACTTTGTTTCCAGGAAATTTCTAAGAGTAAGTGCTTAGTTATATATATATAAATAGAAGAAAAGTTTTCCGAAATTTATTAATAGCGATAAGGGTTATTAATAATGACAGCTTATGGAGTAAATACATTATATAGAAAATGGCATTTTCAGTTTTCTTTTTAAAGCAATTCCCACTTAGCGAATTTTCTCGAAGCGAAATAAACAATTTAGTTCTATAGTATTGACTAAAAGAAATGCTGACACATTGTTTATATTTTGCTGATCATGTTTTTCAATAACAGTTATTTATTTATTTATTATTATTTTATTTTTGAGGAAAATATTTCCTTCCTTTTCTTTTAATAACCTTTTTAGCTTCTTACCTAGTTTATTCGAATAGATAACAACAACAGAAAAAAAAAATGGCGACGGTTTTTTCGAACAAAAAGGCGGGGGAATAGCGCTGTCTTTCGCGACTTTAAAGTGCTTAACTCCACGTATATTTATCCAAAGAAGTGATACTAAAATGACAAATACCCTCATTAACTTTCTTTTCGCAGAGATGATAATAAAAAAGCGGGCCTCGTAAAAATTGGCTAGAAACGCAGCCGCCCGCGATTAAAGCATTTTTTATTATCACTCTTCCCCTTATTCTTTTTATCATTATTTTCATCCCTTCTAAATTTTGTTGGGCTGTTTAAGGCGACCCTCATTGAACGGTCGTTAAACTGCAGTGGTCCACGGACCTCATACGTGGGCCCGTTTCAACGATGCACTTGATACGGGCCCCATCCTGACAATGGCTACGAGTTCCTAATAAACCAGACTCGTTATCCAGTTTTTTTCGGTGTGTCGAAAACAAAAGAGCTCTTGTTTAAGCATGTTTCCTGCTTTGCCCTGTGTGTCGTGCCGAAGTCCGGTGCTCGTAAACAGTGAAGAAAATGGTTGCTGAAAAGATTTGACTGCGCTAATAGGCACACAGGAAACGCTCCTATGGACAGAAATAGATATGAATGAAAGAGAGAGTGAGAGAGAGTAAAAAAAAAAAATACTACAGATTTACATTGATAATTGTTACAAGATATTCGTCACGTCCTCGAGAAAAATTTCTTGAGAATATTGAATGATGACATCAGTGTAATGAAAGCTGTTGATGTTATGAGACCTTTCGTTAAAAATATAGAACCCAATCAAATTTTTTTCCATTCAGAAAAATACTCTAATACAGGGGTCGGCAACCTATGACACGCTGTACGATTGCCCTCGTACAGCGTGGCACTCTACGTTATTCTACAAATTTATCAATATTTGAGTGGATGGAAGTTGATAAATTTGTAATGGACCTTATTTGATAAACATCTTCAGAATTACGGACATTTACGGAATTACGAAGAAAAAAAAATCTGAAAGATTTGCAGAGTTATTTTGTAAATTATTGAATACCAATACTGGAGAGGTATGCTCCACGTAAATAACAAGCATTCTTAATGTAGATTTTTTTTACAAGATCTTGTACAATAATATCTCGTGGAGTGTGCTCCTCTACATAGTGGGTCTTCAGTGGTACTAGGGCTCGAACTCATAACACTCCGGCTACGAGCCTGGCCATAACCACTAGGTTACCGCGGCCATCCCATATGATGAGGAAGTAAGATGCAGTAATCTGTAAGGATGTGTCAAAATAGTATGTATACAAGCCTTTCTTAGGTGTGTGTGTCTAGGGGGGGTACTCTAAAAAAACGAAAGCATCGAGGTGTAATTTTTATGGTAAAAATTAAAAATCTGTTGGCCCAGGGGGGGGGAGTTGAACCACTCCCTAGTGTAGGCCACTGAGATGTGTTACCTCTTCAAAAGATCGATTTCAACAGTTCCCGTGTGCATTAAAATAATATCCATCTAAATTAGTCAGTCGTTATGTTTTTCTTCACAACTTGTTTATAAATTTTTAATGTTTACTTCTACAGTTACAGTTATTGTTTTTGTTGGATATGGAGTGACAAAGGCTATTATCATACGCTTACTTCCGTTGTTTTATCATTGTACGATCTATTCATAAAAATGATGACGGTTAAAGTTCATTTTTAAAAGTGATGATGATGAATTTTATCTCTTAATTATATTTTACAGGCTATTCCTAGACACTTTATTATGGACACGGTAGCCAAGTGATCATGGTCACCAGTGGCGTACACGGACCTCTTTTACGGGGAGGGGAAACATTCGATAAAAAAACGCAGAGCGGTAATCTCTATGGTAAAAAAATAAAAATTTGTTGGTCTATGGAAGGGATTGTTGAACCCCCAAACCCCACCCTTGTGTACACCACTGATGTTGACAGAGAGAAAGAACCCTCATTCTTTCGGTCTAATTATGGGTTTTACATCTGGTGCTATTAAACAAACCCCAAGGAAGGGCTGACTCACGTTAAATCTGTCGATGTTCGGTCCTCATGTTGCCTTGGTGTGGAAATCAGAGATTGGGGCTGAGAGTAGTTCAGAGATTGGGGTATCAGCTCAGCTGTCACCCTTGTCCCTTGACCATGGTTCAAACTTATTAAGTCCTTCGCCAATCGCTCTTGTATTGCTTTGTAGCAGGAACGTAGCTATCGCCGTATCAATGATACGGGGTTCCCAAGCTACAGGGGTCCCAAACATGTGTAACTATAGTACTACTAAAAGGGCTTCGAAGGAGTTTTGATACGGGGCCCACTCAGAACTAGCTACGCCAGTGCTTTGAAGCTTGATGTTAATAAGCAATCGGTCAATGAGTAATTTTATCTAACCATTGCACTCCAAGCCTTCTTAATAGTCAACTACAAAAAAAAAAAAAAAAAAAAAAGAAGCTTTGTTTTATTCATATAAAAATACAGTGCAAATACAAACACATCCTAACATAGGCATAAAAGAAATAACTATTTCATATCCAATTTCAATCATTAAGCAAATTCATTTTATCACGCTATTCAAACTTCTGAATCTCAATAATCGATTAAATAGGAATTAATTAATTATCGCTTTCAGAGTAGGTTTCTGGTTAATTACCCACAAACGACTTTTTGAAAATATGAATTCAAATGAAACCTCCTTCCCTCTCCTTATTAGGAATCATCAAAACCAACATGAGGGCATCAAAAAGCAATTAATTTATCGAATTCAAACCCACTCAGCCAACGGCACTTACCCTCAATTACCCCAGCGAGTGTTCCAAGACTACCTGTCTCCTTTTAGGCAAATAATGAGAAATATTCATTAGTCGGCAAAATGTTAAAAATGACTTTCAAACTCTGTGTACTCTACTGATTAACGAGGAAAGTAATAGAGGGGCTCTCACTCTCTAGGATAGAGGAGGTTCCTCTTCAAGAGCAAATAAGCTGCTGGCTGGTGGAGAAATTCAGCGTGTACATTTCTTGAATCATTCTTAGGATGAGTGAGGGCCATAGAGGGGGTTCTTATTTATCGCGATCCTTATAAAAAGAAGTAAGAAAACAAGAAATATCCCACAGCTTTGAAAGAACTAATGAGCAGGATTTATTGCACACTAGAGGCAAATGAGGTACACCGTTTTCTTGTAACTCATTCGTAGCACTCGCTTCCCCTTGCAGCTTGGTGACGTGTACGACTGGAGTAAACACCAAGGTCTGGAGAAGGATTTGAGTGAGACGGGGAAAAGAAATTACCGCCTTAATTTCCTGGGGAATGATGATGGTGGTCTTGGAGAAAGGAAATTCGTTTTAAAGAGAATGGGTGTATTTATAGTCGCTATTTTTTTATGAGGAAGTGTTATCGAGGCTAAACGGGATGGAACTTAGAATGTAGGTTCCGAGAGACATTTTAGAATGCGATGGGGTTTAAGGGCTGTTAAAAGAGTTGGACTAATAAGCTTGTTATTATAGTTTAGGGTTTATTTTTTGTGTTTTTTTTTAACTAATTATTTTGGGGAAAAGTTTTAGTCCCTGTGGTGTAGTTGAGATGTTCCCAGAAGGTCTATACATTCCATTTGTTCGAATTTTAGAAAATTTATACATTAAGGGGCTGGATCTGATCCCCTTCAAGTATTCTTGGGATAATACTAGTGATATCTTTTTCAAGTGATATCTGTTAGTTTTTTCAACGTTTTTGATTGCGTATTTCTATTTTCTAAACGCAACCAATATGTCTGATAATTTTGAGCCGTGGTTAGGTTGTGACGAATTCTATTCGTGGAACTTCCAACTGATCATCTTGGGGAAACCATTCTTTAACTGTTATTTTAGTCTAAAAACCACTTCCTGTATAGATGACTTGATTTTATGCTAATGTAAGTGCTATTTAAACCCTAGCATTGGGGTGTATGATGTTAATCGTGAAATCTCGGAATAGTAGAAAGTGAATTCCGACCAGGAAGTCTACATATTCACTCCATGCCAACGCTAGGAGTTTGAGCCCCGATAGTAAAAGTCCATCAGCCCTTGCTGCATGACGGTCTGGATTTAGAAGCAAATGATTTTAATAACTATTTTCTAAATTAAAAATTTAATGCAGAAAATTTTTGATTTTTTTAAATAATCATCAAAATTTTATGCAAGCTCTTATTTTTTTTTATAAAGATTTTTTTTTTTAAAAAAAATCCATCTTACATTTTGAAGGAGGTTAAAAGTATTCGGAGAGAGTGTTTTTTAACGTTGTATTATAAAGCAACGCGAGAGGTATTGGCAACGGACCATGTAATTTTGAACCATGGTTAAGTGATGAATCACCTGAGGCGGCATCAAACTGTTCTAATTTCCACACTACATCAACGTGAGGACTTTGAGCCACGTTTTCTAAAGTGTATCAGCTCCTCTACACCGCGGGTCTTCAGTTGCACAAAGGCTTGAACTCGTAGAAGGCCGGAGACTACTGAGCTATCATGGTCAGTAGTCTCCGATCAGTAGTCTATCATATACAGAAAATCTTAAGCGGTCTGAAATCTGATAGATCTTTTTTTATAAAACAATTAGCTATATGTGTAAAAATAAAAGACCTGAACCAGCTATGCATATGTCACATGACTCTCATCTAGAAAACAACGCGCCATAAAATCTGTAAAATGTAATAATTTCAATGATTTTTAAAGTTCTTTTATAAATGCAAGTTTTTTTTTTCCTACAAAAGAATACACACAAATTTACTTACGAGCAACATGTTTTTCTTTTTGCATGGACCTCTTTTTTGACAATATTTGAATGGTTATTTATAAATTTTGTTTAATTACATTTATTTTGATTATTTTTACAATGTAACAAATACTTTTATTAGAAAGATAATAAGACGACATTAAAACAAAATTAATATAATTTATTTATTATTGTAAAAGTACTTGACATATGTGATATTAAATTACAAAAGATACTAATTGAATAACCCTGGTTAAAGGGACGCAGTACGATTCAATTGACAAAAATCGGTCAAAAAATCAAATCTAATTTTTTTAGCCTAAATTATTTCTTATACACTTTTCTATAACCTCACAAAATTTGAAAGCTCTAAACTTAAAAAACATAGAATTATGCTAGTTTTTACGTTCTTTTGTACTCACATTCCTATTACAAATCAAAACTTTAAATTTATTTATTTCAGAAAGATAAAATAACTAGTTTGTCTTCATTTAAAATGCTAAGGCTTTTTTTCTATGGGGCCTAATACTTTGATTTTTTTTTACATATTGCTTATAGTACATGCAGCAAAAGTTGGTATGCTTTTTCAAAACAAAGCAATACTTATTTTTTTAAAAAAATAATTGAACTCAGAATTTATACATTTTTTGAGGAATTTTTTTAATAAGCGTTCATAAAAAGAAGTGTTGTACGAATATCAATTATGTTATCGCAAAACCCATGCCAACTTTTGTTATACATAGTTTGATGTACTTGTAAATCGAATTTCGTGCATGTACGTAACTTTTTGTAGGAGGAGTAGCATTTCAAAATCACTTCACAAATTTTAAGGTTTTTCCTTAAAAAATTAAATTACTAACTTCTTACGAAATTTTGAGCACAAAATCTGTTTTACATAGTATATATACGCCACCAAAAAAATTTTAAAAATCCTTAAGTTAAATTTTTTTGCATAAATCGTACCATGTCCCCTTAAGTTTCTGATACATTATACTTCATATTATATATATTTTTTGAAAAAAAAAAAAAAAGAGAAATACATTTAGTGTGTAAAATATCACAAAATAATGTTCAGCCTAAAAAAGATTGTGTCTCATTAAAATCTATGTGTGTGTATTGATCTTTTTTTTGTTCAATTTCCATTTGAGCATTTTTAATGAATGAGAATTAAGACGAAATGTACATTTTAAAAGTTTTTTCTTCACTCTAGGAAACGGTAAAATGCGGGGGAAAGTAATCTAAATTTTTAAATAAAATTTCCCTTCGAGAAAAGAAATCTTAAAATAAATTATTTCCTTACTTAATAATCAGACAGAAAAATTTGAATATCTAGTTAGTATTAACAACATTCGTTTGAGAATTTCCTTTAAGTACTTAAATAAATTTCCTTAAAAAGTTCTTATTTATCATCTGGATTTGGGTTTCTGAGAAAATTCAGAAATTATTACCGGTAACTAAAAACACAACAATTCTTCGTGCTTTTGTTCTATAAACTTTTTTGCAAGTAAGCTGATTATCACGACCCCCTTTCCTCATACATTTATACCCATAGGAATCCATTAGTTTTATTGAAGAATAATCTTCATGATAAAAAACATATGTATGCTTTTTCTCTTACTCCAATATAATAAGAATATATTAATATGATTACTCTAAAGTCGGCTCGATTGCTTGAAAGTAGCTAGCCCGCTTCTTAAGCCCGATTGAGGGTACGATGCTGGGTGGAGACGATACATTTCTGGATGCGAAAATCGTAGGCACACATGTCATATGATTATGTGGCATATTAAACATTCCTTGAGTATCAATTTGGCTCTGATACTCTCACACACAGCAATGTTTAACATCTGATGAGGGCTTGAATTAAAATTAATTCCCGCGTTAAAATATAGTAGCGAGAGCCGCTACTAGATGGTGCTACCATGAGATGGTTCTCATATTTGGGAATTTGCCGTGTCCACAAAGGCTTAGTTGCTAATATGCAGCCCATTAGGAAAAAAATGGTTATCTAAAAAATAACTATGATACGTAAAATCATTTTAATACATATGAAGGAAGATTGGTACTGGGCACCTTTCGATTCGAAAACGAGTATCTTAGCCACCCTGCCAAAACGATCGTCATCGCATGGAGGCTATTACTGGTTTATATAGATATCACACCGACACACATATAAGCTATATATATACAAGTAAAATTTTATTGTTCAAATGTTTGTTTATAATAAATACTGTTGCTTATTTCGAGTAACTTTGATTGACTCCAGAGTTCATACAATGCCGAATTCCTAGACAGACTTATAGTTTAATAAAGTCTACACACACATATGTAAATTATTGGAGATATACTTCATAATTTTGAAGCAAGATCAAGTGATGAAGACAGAGCTCCTCTTTGTTGACACCTCATGCAAATTTCCACAGCACCGCAACATGACGATTTTGTTTCTAGATCAGGGCTTCTCAAACTTTCGATATTAGTGACTTAATTTTCAATCATAATTTTCCTCGCTCTCCCCTCCCCCCAAATAATGATAATGTATTCAATGCAATATAATAATGTACTCTTACACTAAAGCTACAATACACCTAAGTTTATAAACCGTACAAAGGATCAATATTAAGTATTACCAGTGGCGCACACAAGGGGGACTCCTCCACCCTCTCAAAGCCCCTGATTTTTTTTTTTTGATTGATTATAATCCTACGTACGTATTACATAAAATTTAATTTAATACTTGTTATTAATAATTAATGTTATTAATTATTACATATTATTTGTTTAATACTTAGTTTTTTACTGTTTTGTGTTCCCGAAATTCGACAAAATCAAAAGAATATGTTTGTCGGTGTATTTGTAAAAATAATACGAGAATGGTGGACTTTCGACTCTGGAACCCCCCTTGAAAAATTCCTGCGTGCGCTACTGAGTATTACATTTCGCATTTTGTTACTTTTAAGTTATTTATATTGCAAGTTACTTTTTAAAAATAGAGAGGATAAGTATTATGTTACTTTTCTTTGTTAAAAAGGTATTTTCTTTTGCTTCCTTCAATAAATTAATAATTTTTTAAAAAAATAATCCTTTATTTTCGACATGCTCGTAGGTTTATCACGCCCCCAGGGGTGCACCCCACTTTTGAAGAGTGCATCAGCTTCTCTACATAACGGATTTTCAATAGTGCCAGTACATGAACCAATGATTTTCATAAACAACAGTGACAAGTCGGTCACCTAAACTCGTAGAAAGCTTTTAAAAAGCAATAGTAGAGTTATTTTGTTGGCTAAATAAATTTACAAGACTCTTAGCTTGAATCAATTGGAATACTTGTATTCCTGAAGCTCATTTTTTTAAAAACAGGCAGGTATTGGTTGCTATATTGCTAGTCTGACAAATGATTTTAATTTGAAACGGATCCCTCAAACTCTGGCATAGATTAGAATCTGGGTACATCAATGCCAAGCCACTTGGCTTAACAGTTGGATAAGTTTGTATAGGCTGCAATCATTGTCAGATACTAAGCGGGAGGCTGAAAGTGAATAAGCGCATACAAGTTCAAACCTGTGAAATTGTTTTTTTGGCATCCTGCTGTGTCGAACCGTACGGCGTAAACCGATTCCAAAACAAATCGAAAAGAGCCTTCTGAAAAGAAAACTGGAACCCCTGATGATAGCAAGATGAAGATGCGATAAATTTCCGTCACTGTCCAATAAAAATCATTTTTCTCTCCTTCCCCTTTTCGAACGATTCCCTTTAAATCGTTTGGCCTATGTCTCCCCTTCCTTCTGGAAGTTAATTCTAAACGTATAGTTATCTGTAATCTCTCTTCTTATTTTGCTCGTTTTGGGGAAACTGTCGTTTGCTCTTTTGCAGAAGAGGGGGATGGGGGGATAAAAAATTGGTGAAGGGGGAGGTTGAAACGTCTGAAGGATTTTTCGACGAATAGGAGGGTCGAAGGATGACAGGAACTTAGGGGGTGAGGCCCCCTTCTGATGTTAGTCGGCATACCAGCACACACTCGCGCTCTATAATTTTCTCTCTGGAAGTATATGGTTTCAGATTTGGCCGCTTATCGCTTTTGAAGGGTGGGAGGGAAGTTCAGAGGGATCATAGGGGGTGTTCACCCCTCAGAAGTGAGTGAAGAATTCGATGTGCAGCTTTGTAAAATATTTTTTCCTTAAATAAGGGAAGCTTTGGATGCTTGTTACAATGAGAAATATCGCGTCTTCTATGCATGAATAGAAATTCGGGGAAACCAATAATTAATCTTCATTGAGAACATTCTTGAGTAAATGCTTCTTAAAATGAAATTTTGGGGTTGAAAAAGAGTAATTTGCTCTTTAGAAGTCCTTGTCAATATGTTTCAAGAGTTTCCCCTCTTTGCAATATATAAACAAGGAGCACATATAATTTTGATGATTGATTACCAAATCGTTAAATATGCTTTTTTTTTTTACACAATCAGAAAGATAAATTTACTTTAATATGAAAATTAGTTAAATATTTTCTCCCTCTATTTTTATTTTATAATGATTAATCTTTATTTTCCTTTCAAGAATCAATTTTTAAAATAATGTAAAGAAGAATATTTATTATGATAATGTTAAAAAACAGGTATTATGTATAATAAACATATTTTGAAGGTCAATATCGGGGAGAGTGAATTATTTTATGTCCCATGGTATTAGTCAAGTTTATTTTGCTTTATATAAATTTGACCCAAATAATTAAAAACTCGCACAATAAACTAAAATGTTTTAAAAACTTTTATACTTTTTGTAAAATAAAAACTCAAAGAAATAATTGAAACTTTATTTTTATAGAACATTATCACATATTTATTTTTACTTTACTTGAAACACTTTATTTATTAAACTACAAAATATTGTAATTTGACTTTAATCTAGCTATTTAAAAAAAATTACATGCTATATTTTAAAGGCACATAATGATTTTATACCTCAACACCCAAAATTTAACATAGTTTCCATTTTAGTATTCAAGAAAACTACTTCTTACAACATTTTCAATCAAATATGATTATAATTCATTCTTTTTTTAACTTTCCTATGATATCCTTATCGTTTGATGCAGCTACTGTAATCAAGTGATCATGAGCATGAACTTTAAAATATTTCTATCGACTCTTGAATTCAAGTCCTGGTGTTACTTTTGATCTACCTTGAAGTCTGGAACGTCTGAAATCAGTGCTTCTCAAACTTTGAGTACTAGCGATCCAATATTCACACAATCATAATTTTCATCGCCCCCCCCCCATCCGTACAATAACCATGTATTGAATTTAATAGTACTATACTTTGACGCTAAACTTACAATACTCCTTTAACCTCTTGAGTGTCACCGACGCATATAAACGTCTCACTCAGCCAAAGTGTTAATGCTCCGGACGTATATATACGTCTTTCCGAAGTACGATCTTCTGTGCACTACAATCCATAAAATTATTCCTTAGGCTTTGGAATGCAAAGGACCTTGACAGTGTTTGCGAAGGATTTACTTATTTCAGAAGATTTGCTTATTTATTCCTTTTCTTCCCCCTCCAATTAGTCACATACACGCACCTACATGGAAAACGGAGGCATTGGGAAGTGAATCGCATAACTTTTAATCGGAAGTTAATTATGTTGCTGTTGTTACTAATGCCACCTGATCGGCAAAGGCCAGATCAAGGCCCACGAATTTCATTATGGTAGAGGGCCAAGTGACGCCTGTCGGAAGTTAATCATAAACCGTATAAATGAGGAAATGATCAAGATAAGAATTAATTTGTGTATATAATTTTATATATGGCACAAACCCATAGGGTCACTGGTAATTATCAAACTTGCTCTTAACTTAATATTGTTAAATAATTATAAAATGTATTGTGCAGTACTGATACATTTAAAAGTGTATTATATCAGTATAAATATGTATTTTATTATGTAAAAATTTATTTTGTTTGTTTGCTTTCAGTAAATTAATTAATTTTTTAAATAATCTTTTGTTTTTGACTTTTCAATATGCGCGCAGAGGTTTCTGAGAGAATGAATTGGCTTTAATTTAGATTCTGATGAAGACATAAGATTGAATGAAAGTGATTGCGAAGAATCTGATAAAAGGGCAGGTTTAGTTGATAATATTCCAGTAAATCCTAATATATACGTCGCGAGGGATGGCACAGAATGGATACCGCATAATAGTAATGTTCCTGGCAGATTTGCGATTCGAAATGTTTTGCGACAATGCAGTGGTCCAATAAGCTTCTCGAAACATAATGTCAACGTCAGCTTTTTTATGACTAATATAAAGAGTCATAATATATGATATTTATATGAAATAATATTAAAAAGTGTTAAAACTAAGCCCTAGAGAACAGTATTATTTAGTTAGAACAATTACTTTATATATTTTATATCGTGTTGTCAAAATAACACTGGTGGACGTTTAAGGGTAATCGAAATCCCGCGGACGTTTTAGTGTAAATAAGATCATGAATTCGAATTACTTCAGCGGTCAACTGTTATTTCAGGTTGTATCCTCTGAAAAACTGGTAATTTCGGACGATATGTCAACTGGCTACATGTGGTGACTATCGGCCATGTATAAGCTTAGTCCTACCACTATACACCATCATTACTTATTCAGTCAAAAGGCGGCAGTTGTTCTAGTCTTTTGTGAGATTTTATGTCATATCCATTTATTTGTTTCGGTTATTGTTTATACGAGTTTTTGTCAACCTATGCTATGTTATGTCTACTTTTAAGGGTCACAAGTGGGGCCTACATTTGTGTAGGGGGTCAGGGTTTCAAGAAGTCTTATCAATCCCGGGGTACCCCAGTGATCCTTCTCTATTTTCGACCCTCCATCTTGTCATCCAATTTCTCCTTTTCTTCTTTTCCCGTCCAGACCACAGACCTATGAATGTTTGGCGCAGTATAGCCAAAACTGGCTCTTGCGCCATAAAACACCAAACTCATTCACTCATTCGAGAAGTCTTAAGACGTCCCTGCTTGAAGTACTAAATGCTAAATATCTCTAAGTTCGAAGCACTGGCGTAGCTAGCTCTTTATTGGGCCCTGTATCAAAATTCCTTCCGGTCCCTTTTTTAGAGATGGTAGCCCTGTTAGTGGGACTGTAGTTACACATGTTGGGGCCCCTGTAGCTTGGCGGCTTTGTATCATTGATACGGATGATACAGCTGTAGCTACGCCTCTGGTTCGAAGCTTGGTGTGGTGTGAAAGTTTGGAGAGTGAAGTGTCAAGATCCATTGCCAATAGTATTTGTGTTGCTTCCAAATGTGGCGCTAGTAAGCAATGAATCAAACGTAACCTTTTACTCCTGTGTAAATTTTGTAGTTGAAGTAGCTGAGTGGTCATGTTCAGGAGCTTTCAAGAGGAGTCAACTCCCAAAAGGGGTTGCAGGGGAGTTATAGACAAAAATTCTTATTTCTGAAAGATTAGACTTGAAGATTTCAAATTTAGGAAGCATATTCTTTTGTTGATTAGAGGTCCACTAAGAACGGGTTTTGCAGAAATCGATTTAGTATTAGGATTTAGATATCGATAACTTAAAAATTATGCAGCCGCACAACATCAATGAAACAAGAGGGGATAATGACTAGTTGAAGAATGAAGGAAATGCTAGATTAAATTGATGTCACGACTTTCATTAAGAAAAAAAAAATTCTGTTGCGTTGAGAGCAATTGGAGGATATTGACTCTTGAAGATCGTGAACATTCGAAAGAAACTCGTTATCGACTGATTCGAAAGAAATATGCTGCAACGGAGAAAATAAAAGCCATTGATATAACAAGAAATTGCAGACATATGAATCTGGATAAAAATGAATCATGATCAGTGGCGCACACAAGGGGGGGGATCCTGGGGGTCCGCCCCCCCCGAATCCCTCGAACTTTTTTCCGATTTGTTATAATTCTAAGTATATAATACGTAAAATTTATTTAAATATTTGTTATTAATGATTAATTTAATTAATTAATGCTAATTATTTATTCAATAATTAGTTTTTTACTGTGTTTTGTTCCTGAAAATCGACACAATCAAAAATAGCATGATACAAGAATGGTGAACTTTCAACCCCGGGCCCCCCCCCCCCTTGAAAAATTCCTGTGTGCGCTACTGATCATGATAATTGGCGAAAGAAAATTTGACATTCAAAAATGGATCATTCATATTTTATTACTAAAAAAGGCACCTTAAGTTGCTAAAATAGTTGTTGTAAAGCATTGCACGGAAAAATTTATTTTTTTAAAAAAAATTTTCTTCAAAGTATCTTAATTATTATCATCATTTACTTTATTAAAAATAGCAACAATAAAATTTTAAGATAATTGCTATTATTAGCAAACAGTATAAACTACATATAACAACATAATATAAAGATTATTACAAATTATTACAATAAATGGCAGTTGAGCCTAACACCGTCTCAGGGGACAAATATAATGGTTTCAGAAGTCATATATAACTCAAGAGCCGCCTTCTGGTCACCCCCGTTATAGAGTATATAATAATAGAGAGGATATAGAGTGGACTGTGTCTGTGCTACAACCATTAATAGGTTGACGAAATGAGGTTACAGTATCAAATTGTCACTGTAATGAATTTAAGCTTAATAACATGTTCCATGCAGGGAATTCTGTAGGGATTTTGAGTAATGGTTGTTATACGAAGGGAATCTTAAATCAGGGAAGGGTGGGCTGCATTTAGGCTCGTCTAATGTTACTCTGCAGATATTTACTGCAATAAACCATTGATGTCATTCTTAGGGGCTGTTGGTGGTTTTGTGAAATGTTCTGTTTTCATGTTTTGTTCCTATGGCAGGGTGTGGTTAGGGTTTCAATTAAGTCTTGCAGTTTTACACTGATAAGGATTAAAAATAATTAAAAAAAAGAATTCAAATCACATAATTTATGTATATATGTGTGTATGTGTAATAATTTAATATTTACTTAAAATTCTAATCTTACATATTTTTTCTCTAAATCAATTCCAAATACCCATTAACAAATCGCGTTTCATTTCACTTCGCATTAAAGGATTAAAACCTTTATTTTTACAGGTTTATTAGTAATTCTTCATTGAAAAAAAGGAATATACGTTGAATATTTGGCTGATTTATTCACGATTACCAGTAAAAGAGTATTTTAATAGCTAACACGTGCTTTACTGAGCGGTTGAAACTTTTCTTAAAACACTGATGTAATTTCTAGAAATAATTTATCTTTCCCTTCACTTGAACAAGTGCTTATATTTTTATACGACGGTTGGGGCAAAAGTCATGGCAACTATTTATGGCCTTCACGGTGCAAAAGAATGACAACACAGTATACATAAAGTTGACATGACAAACCTGGGCCTATAGACTCTTAATATAGTTCATGACCCTTAATGTAATCTATGAGTTGTTCGATGACGGCACGTGCCAAGTCGGTCCGTACACTGACCGGTCATCCCGAACGTTGCTCATCACTGGTTGACACCCGTCCTTGCTGAAACTTTCCTACCCACCGTGCTACTGTACGGTATGGTAGGGCATTATTTCCAAGGGCTTCCACTAATTCACTGTGACATTCCATCGCATTTCTCTCTCGGAGACCGGCTATTTTGATGTAAGCGCGCTGCTCAACACTGGTTACTTCCATCTCACACGACACTCACCAGCTGACTGATTTTACAGCCCTCGCTGAGCTACTACCAGCTATCACAGAGACATCTGATGTTCTGCATACACACTGTGCCTGATTAACTTTCACACGACACATATACGTTTATAATCCTTTCACATATACAAGAAAAAAAATAGTTACCATGACTTATGCCCCAAACCTCGTATAAAATGTTCTCCTGTTTTTCTTTGCATATATAAATGTGGAAAATGAATAATTCCCTCTCTTGCTTGCCTGACGCTTGAGCATTGAAGATACACAATTTTCTCATCTGATGTTTAAATTTAATAAATGATAAGACCAATATCAAGAAGCTGTTTTTAATTGCCATGACAACTATATACTATTTATCGATACATTACTCATATTTTCAAAACAATGTACGCAAACTCTTTCTAAGGAAAAAGGTCAAAAAATGAATTTGCCGAAAGGAATAATTAATTTATGCAAGTTATTTCAATTCAATTTGTCCAGAAAATTTTTTTTACAAATTTTAAATATTTTTACTGCATAATTTTATCTTCTAAATGTTGGCATTATTATGTTAAAAAAATTTTATGTTTCATTGACTTTTTCTAGATCCTAAATAGTATGATGCATTCCGTTTACTTTTGTAAATTCGTGTGTTGTGATACATGAGATAGTTTGTATTTTTTGAAAATTAGAAACAAAAAGTTGCATGTTAATTGTAAAGTTTGTACAATCAAAATTACTAAGAACAATTTATTTTTGAAGATGCATAAAAATCCTAAAAGGAGATGAAAATATTTTAATAAAAAAATTAAGATATTTTTGTGCCTTTATTTCGGTAAAGAGAGAATAATTGTGACTTTATTCACTTTTTCATTAAAGTTGCGAATTCTAAACAGTTTTTTTTCCGCCTGAATTAAAGTAGAACTTCATCGTCTGCAATGGATTCAGTTAAGGGGAAAGTCAGAAAATTATTTTGAAAAGCGTCGCATTTAAACTCATACAAGTAACTAATACAGTTTGTTTTTAAAATAATCTTGATAATAAATTTTATTTACATAGTAAATGGAATTACATTAAATATGTTGAATTGGGACCATACACTTGTTGAATATTGTACAGAAAACCTCGAGGAAAATGTCTTATTAAACTTTGCCTACAGAAATTCGAACAGTGATATACACAAAGATGGGGTTCAAATCCCTCAGATAAACCAACAAAGTTTTAATATTTAGAGCAAAGATTACGTTTGGGTGCTTTCATCTCCGTTTTCAAAAAAATATATATAATCCCTCACATAAAAGTAGTCTGTATATGCCTCTATATTTCTAGACCAACTGAAGTAAAGTAACAGTAATATATTTATATCAAAATTGAACAATATTTTAGGTTTGACAAACATTATTAAAAAAATATAGAATTAAAAAATTTCCGATAGTAATAAAGTTGAAAGAGGTTTCGAAGAATTGAAAAAAAAAATCGTGATAAATATTTTGTGAAGTAAAAATATTGTTTAACAGAAATTTAATCTGTGATAGGTTTGAGAAAACGAGAGATTCTTTTTCCGAACCAAAGAAAAAGTATCTCAGAAACATTATCCTCAAATAATGGGATTAATTCATGAAGTCACATGATAAAAACAAACACGTGTTTTCTATTGAATTCAAAACAAACATTAAACTAATCGTACTTGTTCTATTTGTAAAACTTAGATAAAATTTCAAACTTCATATTTGGGTAAAAATGTTTAAATGTTATCAGTAGCGCACACAAAAATTTTTCAAGGGGAGGTCCAGGGTCTCAAGTCCACCATTCTTGTATCATGCTAATTTTGATTTTGTCGATTTTCGGAAACAAAAACAGTAAAAAACTAATTATTAAATAAATAATTAGCATTAATTTATAAAATTAATCATTAATAACAAATACTTAATTAAATTTTGCTTACTATATACTTAGAATTATAATCAATCGGAAAAATAACCAAGGGCTTTGGAAGGGGTCCGGACCTCTAGGACACCCCCACCCCCCTGTGTGCGCCACTGAATGTTAGGGAAAAAAATTTCTTCAGAAAGTTTTTTTTAAATTTAAAAAAAGTCGTATTTTATGTTTATACTTTTAAATAAAATGCATTTTGTATACATATGTACTTTTTAAGAGAAAGTTTCTGCAAAGAGCAAAACTTGGCAACACCGGAGCGCGTGAACTGATTAGTTGGAAATACAATATACCGTAAAATCCGGCGTTTAACGCGCACTTTGAACGCACAAAAAAAGACTGAAACTTAAGGGTGCGCGTTATACGCCGGGTATAAAAATGATAGCTTTATAAAAATATCAAAAGATATTAACATAAAAAAACTTTTCTTCTACATGCATCGAAACACTGTTTATTTAAAAGAAACGACTTGCCTTACGAACTAAAAGAGTAGTGCTAGAAGCATATTATTTTTTCAAAAGTTTGGGATAATAACTCGAATAAATTATTTCAAAACATAAAAGCAATGTATACTAATATTTCAGATTTCTTCGTTAAAAAAGGGGTGCGCGTTATAGGGCGAATATACCTAAAAATTAAAAAAATCAGCTTGAAAGTATAGGTGCGCGTTATACGCCGGATTTTACGGTAGTTTTTATCGTGTGACTATGACGTCATATGAGTTTTTGAATTGATTGGCTAGAATCACGTGGCTTTCACTATCATGTGACTATGACGTCACATGAATTAACCTCATTGCGTAAAATTACTTTTTTCATTTGCTCGTGATAATAGATTATTAAATATGCATCAACCCAAAGGTTGGGTATTAATATCGTTCAGTGTGTGAAAAACACAAATAAGTATTATTTTACATGATTTAATGTGTTCTAAATTTGGATTTGTTAATTGACTTTAAAATAAACCGCAATAAATAATTTTTCTTAAGAGAACACCAATGCGTTTTAGTGTTCGTAGTTAATTGTATCAGTATTCCTTACACCAATTATACAACTTAGAATAAAAATACAATTATCTTCCTTTTTTTCAAACGTATAGATCATGACCTTAGAATTCTATTCCTATTCCTCAGGTGTATATCGATGAATCATGGAATTGTCTATAAGGAAATTCTGCTGGGCGTTCCCGAAGGTGGGCGTAATCGTGAACCCTCGAAATTGCTACCTATCGATGATGAATAGTTCGTGAAGAGGGAATAGCTTCATCAAAATACACATCCGTTAAACGAAGTGCTCAGAAGCCATTCTCAGAAATAAGGTGTTCGTTATTTTTTATCGGTAATTAATCATCTACACCATGTCTTCTCGTTTATTCCCCTTGGGAATCGTAAATCAAACGATTCGTTGTACATCGGGAGGGGAATCACCCGTAACTTCGATTTCTGGTATCGATTTCCATTGGTAACTTTTGGTAAAATTTAATCGGTGTAAATGACATCAAGCTGATTTCGGAAATTAAGACGATATTTTTTATACAAAGGTCTTCAAACTGGGTTCCCTGGAACTTTGACAGTGGTTCTGCAAGTGATCACTATTTGCTTAATCAAAGCGATACAGTTTTAGTAAAATTTTAATTTTGATAAAAGATCGATTTGTGATTGTAAAAATAGATATAAATAAATGTCATGGATAAAGCAAAATATTAAATTTCGTATAAATCGCGTTCTTCAAGCATGAATGGATAAATCAGAAAGCTTGTCATTGAAGGAGAAGGAACAATTTGTCGACCTATCAACAGTTTCGACGTTAATGTCCAAATTTAGGCAGAAATAGCTCTTAAATTTCAGGTTAAAGATTTGCAGAATACGCACAAGTTTCTCACACAGTTTAAACATTTTATGTCATTCTGAGCATTGCATTTAAGTGAAAATATTTCTCAACTTATGTCGCTAAGGAAAACAAAACATAGAAGCGATTTAACGCAGAATATGAAATGAGACTGTAAGTATACCTAGATTTCGATAGTGTGCTTAAAAAAATATGCATATATATCCCAGATATTTTATGTAATGTATGGTAAATGACACCTGTAACACGAATTAATGAGCAAATTACGTTAATATTATTTTAAAATTTTATAATAAAAATACAGTAGTATATACCTATAACATGTTGACCTATCGTAAAATCCGACGTATAACGCACACCTATACTTTTAAGGTGTATTTTTTACTTTTTTGAGGTATATTCGTCACTCCCATTCCTACGCAGAAACTTGAAATGTACGTAGGCAATGGTCTCATATTTTGAAGACATTTATTCGAGGTATTTTCACAGGCTTTTAAAAAAATAGTATGCTTCTAAAACTAGAACTCTTTAAGTTCATAGAATCTCTGTCATTTCTTTTAAATAAATAGTATTCCGATCTACGTAAAAAAAGTCTAATTTTTTTTTATTTGCATCTTTCTACTAACTTTTAAAGCTATCATTTTTATACTCGGTGTATAACGCGCACGCGTAAATTTCAATCTCATTTTTGATGTTCACAGGACACTTTACGGTACTTTAAATATTATTTTAAAATATATTCTTCTAAGGACTTTTTTTTTTGATGTGTGGCTCCTTGGAAACACTTTATAGTTTCAAAGGTTCCGTGAGTAGATGAAGATTGGACCTCTGTTCTACAGTACTATAACTAAGGGGAGTGTCAAGAGTGTTCAGTTTTTCTCCGTGGAGTACTAAAAAATATTTATGCTTTTTTATATGATGAATGCAAAAATGTTTGGTCTTAAAATATTTTTTTAAAATTTGATCAAGAGCATCAAATCTTGTACTACTTCAGAATGATCATTGCTGCTTTGCTATAGATTATTTCAGATAAATAGTATTTTCAATGTATACCATTATTGCGTAAGAAATATTGAAGTTTGCTATAAACTATACATTTTATTTCAATTGAATAGGATGCATATCATCAGTGTGGTTATTCCATCAAAGGTCTATTTAATGTTATGAAAATGAAGCTAATTTAATCACTAATATGATTATTTAATATAAGCAGTTGCGCACACAAGGGGAGGGGACCCCGGGTCAGGACCCCACCCCCTCAAAGACCCTGATTTTTTTTCGATTGATTATAATTTTAAGTATATGGTTCATAAAATTTAATTAAATATTTGTTATTAATAATTAATTTTATTAACTAATGCTAGTTATTTATTTAGTAATTAATTTTTTACTATTTTTTGTTCCCGACAATCAACAAAATCAAAAGAATTGGTTGGGCGGCGTATTGGAGCTCGATACGAGAATGGAGGAGTTCCAATTTGGAAGCCCCCTGTCTCCCCATTGAAAAATTCCTGTGTGCCTCACTGAATATAAGCAATTCAAGTCACCTAAATGAATCAAACGAATGGATTAATTTATCAAGAATATTATAAACAGATAATAATTATTCCAAAATCAAATAGGATATCCTCAAAATAAGTTTTTTGTCAGACCCCCATATCTTTTTAGTAGTATATCTTCCTTAATTTTTAAAATACTGCCATTTGAGAGTTTAAGTGAACGAATTCAATTATTTGATGGAGATTTAAAATAGGTAGAAGATTTTTTTCACACATTCTATCATTTTTTTAAGACTAAAAAAATATGGTTTAAAACACAATGGCTAAATTTATTAATAAATAAAATTCTTTCTTTAAAAGTTATACATTCAAAATGAATTGCTTTGTATAATATTTTTTGTAATTAATTTATGCATTAATATAGGTACAATAAATCACACTAATATATGCTTTTAATAAAAATGAAAATGTGATTGTAGGCAAAACTTCCCTTTTTAGTAATTAAACAAATAATACAAGCGATTTATCACACAAATATGGGGGAAGGGAATATTTGTAGATTTATATATATTTTCTTTTTTTCTATTTGTAATATAAATATTTGATTTAAAAAATGTTCGTTTTCAAAATTTCAATTTTAATTCTTCGTTGTTAAAACAGTCTCAAAATCCTTCCTAAAAACTTTTAGAATATACACTTTTTAATGTTCTATTTTTGTTCGGCAGGTGTAAAATGTGTGTGTATTAAAATCTTTGCACAACAAATTGTATATTTTGAGTTTGACAGCTTGATGAATTTTATTTTAAAATATAAAAAGCTTATATTATTCAATATAATAATTCTCATAGTAGTATTTTAAATAATGGGTTAACTAATTAAGCACCACATTAATTTAACAAGAAGTTATGAGTTTTTTAGAATCAAAAGACTTTTAGTGATAATTAATTAAATTTAAAGACTTAAGTAGCCTAAAAACTACTAAGTATTTCATATACCAGATTTATTATTTTATAAATGACATACGAAAAGGGTTCAATTTGATAATGACACCTTATCGAGGTCTTAAACATGTAACTGAGATAAAATGTTAAAATTTCCGTGATTTAATCCGTGATTAATAATTGCCAACCGAGAATAAGTTTAACTGAAGAGAAAATTTAACAAATTCGTGATTTTATTTTGGATGATCAACGAATAACAAATTAAGAAATTAGTGACAAAATACTCAAGAGTTATGAAGTATGTAAAAGTTACTACTTTACCGCCCAAAATTGGGAAATGAAACACAGTCGGACCTCTATACAACGAAGTCGCTAAATCGTTCATCTTCGAATATACTTTATATATAAACCACATAAAACAAATTTTAAAATCATAAACACTATATTAAAAAAAGTAATTATTCACAAACTTTTTTTAAAAAAATTAATATATGTTTATTTTATATATGTTACCCATCAAAAAAGAAAGAAAAACTGCAAGGAAACCAAGAAAAAAGAATGTCGTAGAATTCACTGTATTTTCAATATTAAAAAAATAATTTTATACTAAAATTAATGAATTTTAGGGACATTTTATAATTTAAAACATGCAAGTAATATTAAACATACATTACTGATGTGTAACATCTTTCCTCTCGGTTGCTGGATATTTGTTGGGAGTGATTTCGGGAAAAGGGACGGATGTGTGTAACAGGATGTGACGTAAGCGCGCGCTACTTGATTTGACCAATGAGAGTGCGTGGCTGTGTCTTTTCACTACCCTCGCATGGGGGTCCAACTCTAGTAGCCATCAAGCACTCGAATGCTTGACTCTAAATCCGTTAGTCACGATATTGGGAGACATTAGTGCGGCAGAATGCTTATTTGAAAATGGACAAACAGTGATTTCGGTGGTCGTATAATTTCTTCGAATCAAACGGTTAAAAAAAATTAAAGATTTCCTGCATTTTGTACTTTTACTATATAATGAAGGTGGTTCTACTCTTTTAAAAAAAATATCACTCGCTTCCCCTGATTTTGAGTGGTGATTTTAAAGTTTCAGTTTGCCAAAAGCTGAGCCGCTCATAGCTTTTATGAAGGATGAACTCAAGCTCGAAATGAACACAAATTAGAATGTTTCGACTGTTAACAGTGGTACTGTTATTGACGCTGTTTTTCAACGGTTTTTAAATACTTTGAAATCACAAGTATATGTGTCATATTTTAGTTATCATAAGTCTATTGTCTCCGCTGTTCCCCAAATTGAACAAGAATAATTATTTTTGATAAAATATTGCATTACTCCTTTTGTTAATTAAATACAATTTTCATTAAAGATATAATTTTATTCGATAGAAAATTATTTCCAATCATACCCGATTCATATTTTTTTCAGGAAAATGGTTAATATTGCGTATTTACCACGATATTATGTCAGATGTTACATATCATATGCGACTACTGTAAGACTCGTTTCTTTTTTTATTCTATAATTAGAATACTCTACGGACAACTCTACTGAGGGTGAAAGAGGATATTGAAGATGTTTCTAGTGAACTGGGCAATGGGGGTTACAGGTTGCACTTCTTGGATGACACGACCAGAACTCTATTGCTCTCGGTGAGTTATGATCTAATAAAACCAGTTCAAGATTTATGACCACCATAAAATGTGTTAAAGAGAGAATAACTTGAAATTTTTTCAGAAATACTTTAAAAAAAGGTAGAACAAAAATTGAATCACGAAAAAAAAGGTTCGCTATAGAGAAGTTATTTTACGAAGAAAATCGTGAAATGTACAAGGTTCCAAGAAAAAGTTCGCTATATAGAAAAATTCGTAATATAGAAATTCGTTATACACAGAGGTTTTTTCGACTGTATTTACACAATATTAAATTATTGCAGTGAAATGTTTTGTATTGCAGAATTACTATAATAATTTAAAATATTGAAAAACAAAATACAAAAAAAACCTTCTTAGAATGAAATAAAACTTTAAAAAAGTCATTAAAATGCATGAAAAGTTGAATTTTATCATAAATGCCTACAACTTGTCCCAACTAAATCCGATAACGCAACCCTGTACACTTAACTTTCCTGCCAACCACCCGAGTCTACAAATCGACCGCCAACTGGCGAAATTTCAGCATCGTAAGGAAAAAAGACAACCCTGTGCGAGTCAAAGCAACAAACCACGTGCCCTCCTCAAATGATGCACAGGAATTGTGAGAGAGAGATCGCTGATGGTTGCTCTTCGATCCTGTCGCCATGTGGGTGCTCTATTCCGAATGTACATTCTAGAATAACAGTCTAGAACAGCTGCATTACAATTAATAGAACCTCATCCTTGATTTAGGAATAATACTTAGTTTTATTTAAAAAAGATTTTGTCGTAAATGCTGTCATCGTTATATAAATATTAATTGTACTTGGAAAGTATTTGTTTACATGAGCATGATTGCACCCAAACTTTGAAGAACGACATCGGTAAAATCATGATTTAAGCATGTGATGTTATTCACAATAAAAAGTTAGCGATATTTTTATTTGATTGAAACTTGTGATGATTTAGAACTACAGGAAGAAGACTTTCAATGGAATTTTTGTGAAAAGTTATGTGATTTTCATTTTTTTTTTTTACGTAAGATTTGTTGATGGTGCTGGTGTTATTTTTCGACGAATGGACATCGTAAGCTCTAACGATGACCGTATGATTGTGGAGTTATTTCCGGTTGAAAAATTTATTATTTTCTCCAGTTAATTTGATTTTGAATTGTCAGAGTGAAAATGCATCGGTTTAGAAGTACTGCTTTTTTTGTCGTTGGATTTGTTATGACGCTGATGATGACAACTGTAACAGCTGGGCAAGATGGTAAGTTTTTAACTATTTTTGATTATATTTTTGTTAAAATAGTGACGAATGTAGCAGCTGTTCAAGTTTTTTTTAAAATGTAAATTAATCTTTCAATGAGATCATCATTACTTCTGAAAATGAAAAAAGAATTAATCCATCATTTCTTTTAATTTTTAAGAAATTTTGGTGACATTGTTGATTTATTAATTTTGTGTAGATGTTTTAAAATTCTGTATCACGCCGTTAAAGTATCTATGATTTTGAGAAGTTAAAAATTATTTTAGAAAGGAACTGTTTTCAAATTAATCAATTTATTCTCTAAAATTGAGTTGCTTCCTTAGAATATATTTGCTAGCTCTAATATATGTTTAAATAACTTAAATACACAATATTTCTAAAAAAAAAATACCATTTTTTTTTTATTGTAACAATTTCTCATTAAGTCTGTAAAATAAATCTAGAATAACGCATGTTTTCAATTTGCTTTTATTGTTATATTTTTCATTACTGATATATTTTTTTAGATATATCTAATGTGTTTATCGTGTGATCTATAACAATACAAAAACATTTAGAAAAATTGGTAAAAACTTAAATTTGTTTAAAATTTTGACATTTCAAGGTTACATAACAAACGAAGAAATAACCGAAAAATTGATGGTTTTTTAATCTATACAGTATGTGTTATGGTATATTAACTGAGTTATATTTTCCCGATTTAATGTAAGAACGAAAATTATAGCATTGCCATTGAATATATCAATGATATAAATATATTAATAATGCAAATATTTTAATAAGTGATTGATTTAAAATCCCTTAACATCTCCAAAATTGTCTTTTCGTAGGCGTTAGTAACTTTTATAACCGTTTTTTTTTTCAAAATAAGAATCGGGGATTTTTTTTTTTCTAAAGGTAGGAAACATGAGATTTTGAAAGCTGTTGAAAGCTATAAATTAAACTTGGCAATATTATTACTCTGTAAAAAATAACAGATGTATAAAATTTTAGTGAGTCTAAAAAATATACCCTGAAGAAATAAATGCATCTATGTATCTGTATATTTATGTACAATATTTAATTGTCTTGCTAATGATGTCTTTAATTATCGGAAAATAATTTTTAATAAATAATGGTTCGTGCAATTTAAAAATTTGCATTGGGTGTGTAGGAAAGTGAAAAATATAAGTAACAAAAAGGCGTTCCAAGTGATCAACCTAAGAAAAATTCTTTACCGTTTCAATCATATGATGTATTTAAATTAGATTTTTATAAAATATCAGAATAATTCTACGCAAGTGGATGCTTAAGAACGAAAGTAGGAGATGAATGTATGTATGTTTCGACTAATGAAACTTGTGTATGTGAACAAGACAAACGTAGATCTCAACTCTCTTCAGAGGTTCACTCAATTTCCGACCAAACGCGATATATATATTTTTTTAACCTAATATGAATATTTCATTAACTTAATTCTGATCGAATTAAAAAAAATATCTTTATTTACGAGTTAGTTTTAAAAGTATAACAATTTATTTCAACCTTATATTTGGAATCTCTACTACGTAGTGAGAAACGTGTTTTTCAATCACTGGCGCAGCCTAGCTGTGAGGGGGCCCTGTATCAAAATTCCTTCGGGATCCTTTTTTAGATATGGGAGCCCTGTTAGTGGGACTGTTATTACACTTGTTGGGCCCCTGTAGCTTGGGGGCCCCGTATCATTGATACGGTGGTAGCTACGCCCCTATTTATAATCCTGTAGGCAACATTGAATTTTTCGTAAGCAAATCAGACTGTATTAATTTAAATAAACTCAATAAAATTGCCTTTAAAGATTTTGTAACTTCCTGAAGTAAGGTATTTTTTAAAAATTGTTGTTTCTGAACTTCTCAACTTTTTATGTTCTTATACAGGTAGTGTGTTAAATATGTATTATATATACATTGAACTACTTTTAGAGAAATAATATGGCCATTAAAGTTGTCTTTAGTAGTTATTCATATGAGAAATATGTGTACATAAGAATTAAATATTAAATTTATCTTGTTGATAAAAGATTATTTCGAAGGCCTATTGGTGACTAACCTCATAATTTCTAGTTATGATCGAGAAACGAGGACGACTCCTGAGTTGGCAATCCACTTTGACGATGTGCCAACATATGAAAAAAAAATATTAAACATGACTTAGGACTCGGACTAAATTTCATGTGCATTTGCTCCGCCGTTCAACGATCTCTGTAGAAAGGCATCCAACTCTGCATCTTTCAGTATTAAATGGTTACTATGCAACCTAGCCTATCGCGGCCCAATTTAAAGTAATCACTCTGCCTACTTTATATTTACTTGAAATCTAGATGAATGCAAAATGACGTAAGATGTAACAATTAATATTAATAAAAAGAAATTATTTTGGGAAAAAAAGAAGAGAAATTTCATTAATTAAACATACATTTCTTGCTGCACGAGAATCAAATGACGAATATTGACAGTGGTAGCCGAATGGTCAAGGTCGTAAGCTCGTGACCGCAGTTGTTGATTTGTGGGTTCCACTCCTGATGAAAGTGTGTTCTGACGCACCGTGTAGAGTTAATGTACGTCAACTCTGAGTCCTCTTAGGCGTGGTGTGGGAGTTTGGAGACTTGGGGGTACAGCGTCGAATAGAGACCTCTCTTATGGGGTAGTTTACATTCCAAAGAACACGTTGACGAAAGCTCCGATGGAGGAGTGAATCCCCAACCCTTTGTGTACACCTCTGCTTGGGTGTCATCTCAAATGTTTTTCTCGTCATTTGACGGTGATTCAATATGAGATTCATCATCATAAGACCTCGGGTTATATTAGCATGCGATGTTAATAAACAATTACTTCATCTGATCGCGAATGCGTGAAAAAAAGTACGAATGTTCTATAAATAACTGTTTAATTTCACTGTAAATGTTGAAATTTGACGCAAAAATAATGAAGAAGCTTACGGCATTTATTTATATGTCTTACGTTTGATTTATTTATTTCAGAACAATATAAATACCGTATTTATTCGAATCTAAACCGCCATCGATTCAAAACCGCACCTTAAATTCTCTGCACGTTTTTATGAAAAAATAAAAAATATTGTTAAAAGGTTTATCGATATCCCATATTTACAACATTAGAAAAAATTAAATTTAGAACTAAGTAACTAGTTAAAAAATATGTGAGTTAACACTTCACATATATGTTACCATTACAAAAAAAAACTTTAAAATTCGTATATGTACCTGCAATTTCCCTCATCCAGCGAATTTTCCCTACTTCGATTCTAAGCCCCACGCGATTTTCAGCATTATTAACATAGGAAAAAAAGAGAGGCTTAGATTCGAAAAAATACGGCAAGTTGCATCAATACAGATAACATAGTGTGTTATTTCCGCAAGTTATGTATGAATATATATTTTAATAACGAATAAAAAAGAATTTTTATTCTACTGAAATATTGCAGAAATGTGGTTATTCCATATTTCGGCATCATTCAAGAGAGATTTATTAAAATGTGAATCAGTGGTGTATACAATGAGGTGCGGTTTGGGAATCCACAATCCCCTTCATAGACGAGTAGATTTTTAATTTTTACGATAGAGATTACCTGTCGGAGTTTTCTCTTATGCGTGTTTTAGAATGTACCCCTCTTTGTGGGCCACTGGAGGGAAATAAAAATTGTGAAATAATAATCGGAAAATATACAGTCAGACTTCCATTTTACGAACCTCTATTTAACGAATTTTTCTATTTTACGAACGTTTTCATGGAACCAAGAACATTTTACTATTTTCTTCGTAAAATAACCTCCAAATAGTGATATGTGCATTTTCTTTTTAACGAATTTTTTCTCTTGTGATGCGATTTTTTTTCCTCCGTATTTATTTTAAAAATACTTCTGAACATTTCAAATTATTCTCTCTTTTACCACATTTTGTGGTGATCAATAGCCTTGAGCTAGTTAGACCTGGTGCCTGACTTACCTAAAGCAATAAAATAGCTGTGATTTTTTAAATAAAAAATTCAAATGTGAAATTAACGGATATTATCAGTAATTAAATTTAAGGAAGATTGTGGTAATGTATGCCTAAAACTACTGGTTATAAAATAATATATGTTTAAAAGTACTTGTAGTCTTAAAATTAGAGAGAAAATGCCATTAAAATTCATTAATTTTAATATAAAATTATTTTTTTAAAGTTGAAAATACCAGTGTGTTCATGGATAATGCTTCTTTTTCTTGTTTCCCTTGCAGGTTTCTTTTTGATGGGTAATAATTACAAAATAAATAGGTATTAATTTGCAAAAAAAGTGTGAATAATTACTTTTTTAATAATATATAGTGATTATGAATTTAAAATTTGTTTTACGCGGTTTCTAAAGTACATCAAAAGATGAATTTCTATTTAACGAATTTTCCACCTAACGAAATATTTTTTCGGGATTTAGCGACTTTGTTCAATAGAGGTCCGATTGTATTTTAAAAAAATCTTATAAAAAATTTTTTTTGACTGAAACAGAGTGCGCTGAACTGAATACCGCGAATATCTTCTATTCAAATCTAATCACGTTTAAAATATGTGTTGTGATAGTAGTCCGATGGAATCCTTTTCAGACCATCCCGTAATTTAGAACTGTAAACGTCAGACACCGAGTCGTAAAACATCTCGGCGACAAATGTGGTCACCAAAATAACCGATACCATCGGTAGTCCGCATAAAAGATATTCAAAAAAATCCTGATCGGACATTCTTTATCGATGGCAATCACTGTGAATTACGGTCTCATGTTTTGCTACCGTGAATCGAAAACATTATCCAACACGGAACTATCTCAGTGTGTGGTGATAGGGGAGGGGGTGGACACACACACAGATCTAAGGGAAGTACAGCATTTTATTTTCCATTATCTTCTCGAATACGTGTTTGCTTATCCCTGCCCACCGCCTCCTCCGAGAGCGGCCCCGGTTGCAATTTGTTGACTTTTCCGTGCCCAGATATCGCTCTGACGTTCACGAAATCTCGAACATTGTTGTTTGTCTTGTCGATAATGTTATCAGGCAAGGAATGAAATAAATCTCTTCGCTTTTCTCAGGGGTGGGTGATTAATAAGAGATTTTGGCTAATGGTAGCGTTTACGGAGAGTAAAGTCGGCGAGTAGTTGTGAAGTTATGCATGGAAATGTGTGAAGACTGATACTTAAACTTAAAACTAGAATTGAATTGTTTTAATAAATATTGAAATCGTGAATATGTGTACCTTAACTATTAATTAAGGTTGATCAAATTAAGGAAATTTTTTTTTAATGTAGAAAAAAACACATGAACTTTTTATATTCTGGCTTCGCTATTAGAAGAATTTTTCATTGTTCATTAATGTAGATCCGCTGTTATATGGATAAAATTTTTTTTAGTTTTCGGAACATACCTATGTGCGGAAAAGATGTTCTATCAGTAGCGCACACAGGAATTTTTCAAGGGGAGTGACCCGGGTCGAAAGTCCACCATTCCTGTATCATGCTCCTTTTGATTTTGTCGATTTTCGGGAACAAAAAACAGTAAAAAACTAATTATTGAATAAATAATTAGCATTAATTAACAGAATTAATCATTAATCATAAATATTTAATTAAATTTTACTTATATATACTTAGAGTTATAATAAATCGGGAAAAAAAAATCAAGGGCTTTGGGGGGTGGGGTCTAGATCCCTAGGACACCCCCTTGTGTGCGCCACTGTGTTCTGTGGTATGGAGAGCAGGAGAAAAATAATTGCAAAATTGAATATTGCCACAAAGAGGTTAAATTTAAAAAAAAAAAAACGGAAAATGACTTAATTTTAGTTAAACGATTTTAGACTGAAATTAAAATTATTTTTCAATAATATGCATAACCAAAAGCGATGGTTATTAATAAGCGAGTACTCTCTCTCTGAGTAGTGAATAGTGTAATGTATAAAGTAAAAATCGTGTAACACTAAACTGCGGGGACCGAAATATTTTTTCGTGTTGAACAATAGTATAAAAAACAAAACAAAAACCTATGTATTTAATAAAAGTACATTTTATTTTGCATAGATATGTATATATGTATGTATTTAATAAAAAATCAATAAAACAAAAACATTTGTAAGAACGTAAAGAAATTTAATTCAAAACTTTCAAGTTTTTTGAAGAACAAAACATTTGAGTTTTTGGAAAATGATGTGTGTGATATTTTTCTTTGCATTGTGTCTTTTTTAGCATCAAATTGTCAACGAATTGTTCCATTTTGTCATTCATTTAACCATTAGAATCTGTACTTAAATAACTACGCATATTTTTCATGATGTTCCGCATTTCGGATGGTTTGGGAACAGGAAACTGCATTATGCATTTCATTTTCGTTGTCGGAATATTTTTTGAGTTTTCAACAAAATCCAATAACAAATCTGCCATAATTGTGGCTGGACACACATTATCATCATCTGCAGCAACGAATTCTCCCGATGATACAATTGGACATTTCAATAATACGGACAAGGCTGGTGTTTTCCGTATTTTGTTCATTTCTAGAAGGGAAATCTTTTCCTGTTTCGCGATGTTCGTTTCGTGTAAGAGAAACCAAATGCATGAAAATATAAAGTAGTTTGTAAGGACTGGTGTTATTATTTCGAGTTAAACAATATTTCGTCTTAAGCGTTCTCGTGTTAAACGTATTTCACTGTACATTGCAACATTCCGTAACCACAGCTCTCTAGCCAAGTAACGCTGAAGACCAACCGTGTACGGGAGGGGGGGGGGG
>BMAV01016980.1:748814-778441 GCA_019973955.1 Trichonephila inaurata madagascariensis | reverse complement strand
TTTCACAACAATCAAATTTCATTCTTCTGCTGAGTCCAAAATATATTTAAGCGTTTGCTTTAAGTAGTACGAGGTTGAGTCGGAAAAAAAAATAATAAGTTTTTCCTGTCGACAGTGGCCAGAGTAGAGTATGAAAGTCAAAGCATAGAATGAGGCATTAAAGATAAGACATAATTTTATTTTTCCACATAAGTACTAAGTACAATGAGACATTTGTCATACCGCTTGATAAGTTTCAAAAAACCCTGCAGGAAAACTCAGGGCTTTGCATACGGAAGAAGTGTTTACTTTTGTGTGGACTTTTTGGGGGTCCTGGGAGCGACCTGGCGAAGGGTCCTGGGAGCGAAAAAGCGACCTGGGCATCTCAAATCTGGCGTTCTGTTGTTGGATGACAATGCAAAACCACACTCGGCACGGCAACGCAAAACCATATTTCAACTCTTGGTTGGAAATGCCTACACCATCCGCCATACAGTTCTAATCTCGCACCAAGTGACTTTCATCTGTTTCCCGCTTTGAAGAAGAATCTCGCCTGTGAAGTCAAACAATACGTTAAAAGCTTCTTCCGTATGTAAATCCATGATTTTTTTTCCTGGAGTGCTTTTTGAAGCTTATCAAGTAGTATGACAAATGTCTCAATGTACCTGGTACTGTGACGATTACCGGCGTGGTAACCAAGAGCTGTAACGCAAGTGTGAATTTCCCGTCACACAGCTGTGAATCGGCATCTTTGTGGATCACCACACGTGCATTTTGCACCTGTAACTTTAAAATTATAGCGTGGTCCCTATCGCCAGACTCAAATTGTTTCAAAAATGTCCTACTGTATGGTACGCTGAATCATATTGGTAGATTGGTTTGACACTCCACAGCTAAAAGGTTGCCAACCCTTGGGGTAGAAGGTTCAATCCCTCATAGACCAATACAATTTTTATCATAAAGATTACCCTTTGGCGCTTCCCTTTACGTGTTTTTTAAATGTACCCCCTCCCCCTTTAAAACAAGTCTATGAACGGCACTATCACGATCTGTTACTTTTGATAATATTACCTCACCAACAGTGGCGTAACATACACTCCCGCATTGCGGGGGACAGGGTTCTAAGGGGGGCCCAAAGCCTGACTACCGCCAAGTACCTACCTACCCTTTGCAAATTCCAACTTGGGGACCCGAAACCTGATTTTGCAGGGAGGCCTCAAATGTTCTCCGTTACGCCACTGCTCTCCAGCCTTCAATTCTTTCCCACTCCTTGCGTAGTATTAATTCTAAAGATCCTCTCTATAGCTGCATTCCCAGAAACCCTATTATTTGTAACGTTAATAAGTTCAATGTCGCTACAATTCCAAATACTCTTTGATTAATTATTTACACTCTGAATTCAAAGCAAAATGACAGCTAATGATGACAGAGCTAGTCAATTTGTACCTCAGTCAAATGACGAATTCGACACTTCTCCAAAGTGTCACTGGCACCATGACACTGACAGAAATAATACCATTACGAGTTCGAACCTGGACCACTCAGCTACTCCAAAAGCCTCTACCCAATGTATGAAATATGACTCATTACAACTGTAAACAAATTGATTTTGGTGGTGCTACAAAGACTATTACAATTGCAGAGGGTTTGAGGTCAATTTTCCTTCCTTCAGAAGAGATTAATAAAAATAGAAAACCAATATGTCTTCTTCAATCACATTTCAAAATATCCTTTGCTTAGACATGAACTTACTTGTTTTTAAATTACAATAAATATTATATTTCTTTCTCTACACAAGTATAAAATGAGGGAATAAGTAATGACTTGGTCAAAAAACCTGTTAAGTCATTTCAATGCAATAATCAAAGANATAAATTATTTTTGTTTGGGGTCGAAGACGTACGAAAATAATTTAGAGAAAAAAAAAATGTTTAATAAAATCCTTGATAACACAAGTACAAAATCATAAACTGAACTTATTTTGATGTAGAAAGTATTATAAGATCTAACATCTATAAGATCTGCCGGCTCAAAGATTTTTTCTTTCCCACAAAATTTCTTCATTGCATACTAATTTTTTATTCCTCGTTTCGTTGAAAAAATATGCTCTTCATTGGCGTCGGTATATTCTAAAATTTGTAACGCTTCTTCATTTAAATTGAGGCCTTCTGTCAAATTCCCAACCGTCATTTGATTTTATGATCGAACTGGGTCTCCTGACTCAAGCTTCTCCTTCTCATGCATTTCTATGAGCTTATCAATTGTCCGCTCCTGATTGTGGGAATACAGCAGTTCTTGAACGTTATCATTATCTGCTTTTAAATTTATTTCTCTGACAAGGTCAACAACTTCTTCAATCACATTACCAATTTCACCAGGCTCTGGTACTAGGGATGGCGATCTGAGATCAATTAATCGAAAAATCGATTTCTCGGGCCAAACAAAAAAATCGATATGTAGCAATGAATCGATGTTTCATCCTAGAAAATCGACATTCGATTTTTCCTATTTTGGTATAAACCGTAAAATATTATTTACAATTAGTTGTGAATGTTCTATCTTTAAAACCCGTAATATTACTTTGTTGGTGGTTAAAGGGTTAATTACTCAAAAACTTGCGAGATGCCTGTGTGCTTAGTTTCCTTCACACCTCTCTTTAATAAATAAAAACTTACGTTTGTAATCTTTGACTTTTTGTATTTGTTGATATTGCGTCATTTGTTTATGCCTTGATTGACTGACTGTCGTAATATATTGTGATGAACGAAATAAATATTTATTTTTATGTAGTGTTTGTTACGGAATAATAAGTAATTGAGGGTAAGAAATAATAAGTAATCATCTCGTTCACTCAATAGCCATGATGTATATGAGTATCATGGGATCATTTGTTCATTGTGAGTGCCTTTTTTTGATTGCCAGCAACATCGCAAGTAATGAGCGGGAACCGCTTGGATCCCGGTAGACTTGACAAACTGTTGTTTTTAAAAATCTTAGATATTCAGCATTGGGAACTATAAACTATATTATCTATTTTCTAAACTTTTTAATGTAACAAATTCATTTGGAAAATAAATGTCATCTTTTATACCTGATATTTTGATATGGTAATAAAAATAATTGTAAATGTTGAATTCCCTGAGCCAAAAAAATTCCTGATTTTACTGATAAGAGATCGTTTATTATGGTATCTTTCTTGTTTTTCATAAAATGGATTTATATTTTCATTGTAAATGCAGACTTGAAAAAAAATCGATTCTTTAGAAATCGATCTTTTAGACCTCGATTTTTTTGTAAATTGATCCATCAGGTTGCGATTCGAATCGATTTAAAAATCGACCTTTTCAGAAAGAATCACCATCCATATCTGGTACTCAATTTTGTCTGAGTTGCAGAGACGAAAAGAAAAAAAAAAGGCAATTGGATGAAATTTGAAAATTGCATAACTCTTGATTCGTGTAAGTCGAGGTATTACTGTACTAGTAAACAGTACTACAATTGACGAAACTAAAATTCAAAAAGGAAAAACTAAATTGAAACCTGCTGTTAGGAGGGATGAAACAAATTAAAAATCAGAAATATATAATATACATTATTTTAATAAATTCTTTAATTAAAAAAATAAATAAGTATTTCAAAGGCAAAGATATTCCATACAGTTTTATAAAATATTATTTTAATTCAACAATTACATTATAAATATCATTTTTAGAACAAGCAACAGGAACAATAATTGAGCAGTAAAAAGCTTAGTTAATTTTTGACATAAATATATTAATATGAAGCAGATTTTGAAAATGGAAAGATTTTCGTGTGCGCAAATATCCTAATTGCAACAAAATTGTTGATCATCAGCTCTAACCTGATATAAAGCGCCAATTATATTTTAAATGTAAAAAAAAAATATGTATATAAATTCTACAAAATACTGTAAATGTATAGTTTTTTTAAACAGACAAAACCTTAAGTACATTAAATAGGATTTGTATATAAATATGAATAACATTATAGTAGCATATATATGTATAAGGATTGTCATAATAAGATTTGTATCAAAATATCAGAGTAGTCAAATCATCCACTGTACTCCTCACATTGTGTTTCACAGTACAGCATCATACCACTACAAAATATATTGATACAAATTAACGAAGAAAATTTGTCGATAATATAAAGTGTAGCAGTACATTACTTCTAAATTTAGAAATGCATAAATCTTAAATGTACAAATATTTCAGCAAAAATGTGTGTGAAAGAATATTTAAGCTTAAGAGTTGACTAAGTGAGACAATTAAGGCAAATTCTGGTCTTCGTTAACTGCTAATGTGTAATTAGAAAAACTTCAATTTTTTAAATATACAGATGAATGATTTAAAAAAATTATGCTTTAATTCTGACTGAGTTTTAAAAAAAGTATCAAACAGGAAATACGGTAAAAAATTAAAATAACATTTTCAGTATACTGATTAATTATAATAATAATATGAATTAATTAATAAGAATAATATTACAGAAATAAATTTAACAATACATCACTATTATTTCGATAGAAATTACTAAAATTTCAGTACTGCAAATTTTCTTTGATAAAAATAGTTTCAAATATATACACACATTTATAATTAAATTTTTTCTAAAGCAATAAGAAAATAAGTGCAGATCTAAATAGTGCTGAACACATTTTAACATAGCAAAATTTATTAGGATTACTAATTTATTTTACTACACATTTTAAAAGAGCAGATATGACTTAATTAGAAGAAGAAAAAAAACATGTGAAAATATATTTTAGTGTACTTTCACCATTAAGGCTTTTAATATTATGAGCAAAGTAGTAACTCTTTGAATATTGTAATAAGATCTCTATCTTACATAGTCAAAAAGGGTAGTGGAAGAGTGAACAAGTTTTGTACTTTTATTCAATAACATCAAAGAGCAAAAACATATTAATTTAATACTGTATCATTTGATTTAGTATCATCAGTAAAAAGTCAACTAAAATTTATCAAAACTTCTAACAAATGTATTATCCAATTCTTCAGAAAATTACATGAAAAATTATAATCGATAGAAGAAAGGTAAATGGTTAAAAATCCAGCAATTAAATTGAAATGTGTCTTACAATCATTTCTGAAATGGGCAAATAAATATAATATTAAAAAAAGGAAAATTTTTTCCAAAATGTGAATATATTTCACAAAAACTAAAGGCATTTTTAAGTTTAAAAATTAATGCTAAATAACAATTAAAATATAATTGTGCTTAATAGTTAAAAACTGAATACATATAAGAATTTGATACAAAATTATAAATTAATCAACAGGTATTTTCTTTAAGATTTATGTGTACCTATTATTTCTATGAAAGAGGTAATGTCAAAAAATTTAATGTTTTTAAAGTTCAAAATTAATTATTTATAAATGTTCAAAAAGATTCCTTTAAGAAGCATGAAAAAATCCAAGACTTTTGAATATTTCAATACACTATTATAGAAATTTACAAATAAAATGAATCATTTGCAATTAAAATATGTATAATAATAAAAGATTACAAGAACTAAAATAATTTTGACTTTTTAAAGACTAGATAAAAAGATTCCCATGAATTTTCTCACAAAATTTATATTAATTTTGGATAGATTCAAACTGATTGATTCTGATTTTACACAATCGAACACAAAAAGCTAAAACTTTCTTAAAGAATTTCGTTAAGAAGAAAAATATTATTTGTAATGCTAATATAACAATAATCAGTGGAGATTTGAATTACAAATTTTGTATAAGATTTTTGTATAAGATTTACAATAAAATTTTCTTAACTGAATATAATTTGAAATACACACCATATTAAACTACTCTTTAACACCACAGAAAATATGTATCCTTCATGTATAAAACATGTATTTTCACTTTCAAATAGACAGCCCCAATAATAAATCTAATACACAAAAGGGAGGAACAAAGATAGAACAAAAATCCATGAAAAATTTTATCCTTAATATTCACCGGTATATTTAACATAGAAAATCTATAATAATTTATCATGTAAAGTAATTTTAGATAAGTACAAACAAGAAAAATGCATTGCATTTTTAATAGCTATAAAATATTTCAGATAAATTATACATATATATAGTTTTTGAACGAAAATAGTGAAAACAATCCATAAACACACATGTTAAACATTAACAACAGTCTAATGATGATTTTACATATATATTTGTATAAAACATTATAAATACTAATTAGAAAAAGAGATTTTCATATATCCACGTTCAAAAGTATCACAGTTAGCTAAAACAAATACGATCAATTCAGATAACAAAATTCTGGTTTTAGAAGAATAAGAATTCATTAAATTGGGCTTTAACATGTTACCATGTTTTACATAAGCAATTAAGTTTTTAGTTACTGCTTTTTTCCAAATCCACTTTGATAGCTTTGCTCATTAACAAAGCATTTTCTAAAAATTCTTGATAATTTTTTTCAACTGGATCTCGTATTCTAGAAAGGAAAAAGTTTATAGATATTACTGAACTGGAAACAATGAGTATGATAAAATATTCAATTTATTACAGCACATTATCCATTGTATGAAATCTCCGAAAATTTTTTAAAAAGTTAATAATCATACACACACACATATATTATATACACATACATTAATATAAATGCTTTTTAGGAAATAAGATAATTACTCAGTTTAAGTCCATTATTTCAAGAAAAATTAGTCACTTCTAAAGAATAAGTTGAAATATGATTGACATTCAGCATATCCATAAAAATGTAATTTGTTCATTCTGATGAAAATTGCTGATTTAATTGGCTAATTCATTTATATTGTTAGACAATACAAGAGAGTAATACATTTCAAAAGTGAATTACCTAACATTAATGAACAAAAAGTTTCATTCGCTTTTTGGAAATATCACGAATGAAAAAGCATGCATTTTACATAAAAAAAAAAGAATAACTACTCAATCAACAAAAAATTCAACATGAGGTAAGAATTAATGTTTAGGGGTTTTTTTTAATTATTTTATTGGAAAAAAAATTTGAAATTGTTTCCCAGGAGAAATAAACTTTTTTGTTCATTTAAGGGAAAAAAAGAAAATAGTAACAAAATAATAAAATTATATTTTTTTAAATTTCATATTATATACAACACAAAAAACTCCTCTCCCATAAAAAGGTTTAATCTTGTGTAAAACATTTTACTGTATTATGCTATGTAAAAAAAAAATGCTTTATTGTCAGAAATATTTTAAATACAATTATAAGTTAACAATAAATGCAGTTTTTCTTCTATTGTAAAACAAACCTGTTTGTACCAATTAAATTATCATATAGATTCAAGAAAAGGAAATATATAAATATGTTCAAATTATTTTTAGATTTACCACATAAATATTGATTGTTAATTAATACAACCTCTGACAATAAATTTCGGTGAATAGTCCTGTAATATTAATGTAGATGAAATATTAATGAAAGTTACCTTACTGTCCGAAATAGTCACCTCACATAACTATGCACCACTGAGATCTGCTCTTTTCCTCGCTTTCTTAATGTTTTTGTCACTGATAGAGGTTGCCAGTCTTCCCTACAGGAATTGTCAAAAGCCCTTTCCCTGCTTTTCAAAAACCGGCAAACCCCTTGGCATGCACTTCATGGACAGTGCTTGATCTTCATAAATTTGTACCAGCATCGCATTAGTTTCTTTTGGTTTTTGCCAAGCTTAAAACAAAACTTTAAATCGATCTTTTGTTTGTTCATTTTTCTGTTCTCAGTTAAGATCCAACGTACTAAGCAAGCACTTTGTAAAACAAGTCTTACACAGAACACAAATGAGTCTCAACTGAACAATGGTAGAGGCAGATGGTCAACACCTGTCGCTAAGCATGTGCAGCATTTTGTTTTGCTGGTATTGCCAGATCAGCCATTCTGACTTCATTCACCAAACTTTATTGTCAGAGGTTGTATATTTCAAAACAACACAAGGGCTACACAGACAATGGATCTTGTTAATTCTGAACCACAATCAAGTGATGAGCACAATACCCAAGCTGGCACACAACTCTCCAAACTTCCATCCCTCTCAACATAAGGACTAAGGAATCTTGGTAATTTTAACATGCACTGGACCTTCTACACTAGTCTTTAATGGCCCAACAACTGAACTTTAACAATGGTGGCCATGAGATTGACCATGTACCCCATAGAAATATTAAATTTAAAATTTTCTTATTATGAAACAAATTAAAAAAAATAATAAGTGGCATCCAGCAAACAATACCTCTTTTTATTTTTAATTAGTTTATTCATTTCATTGAGAGCTTATTATCTGATGAACACAAAATTTAGAGAATTCAAATATATAAATTTGACTATTCATATTATTTAACTTTTTAACCAATAATCAAACATATCTATTTAAGATTTCTTATTATTAAATTGTAAACATGATAAAATTACTGGAGGAAAAATGTCAGTATTACTAAATGTTGAAAGTAAGGGCGAAAAGATAATAAAAATGTAAGTTAAATAAAACAGTTAAGAAAATGTTATTTAAAATTTATTTATTTATCAACAAATAAAAATACTAACTCAAAAAAAGACTCTTGCTCATCAACTAAACCTAGTAAAGCATTGATATTGATGCGATGAATTACACTTCCATTAGGAGTGAAAATGATGGACTCCACAGGGAAATCATAATTGTGCAAACAAACTCGAGCAAAGAAAGATGCTGCAGAATCAGAATTTTCTTTAATAATTTCCTAGAAAGATAATAATTATTCAAATTAATTTCTAGAAGTATCACATCCTTAGAAAGAACATGAAATTATAAAAAAAGAGAATATTTTCATTTAATGTTCTTTCAAAATAATGGATATTATATATTGATTGAGAAATAAATATTAAAAACTAACATATACATATATATATATTCAAATACATCCCTTTCACATAATTTTTATTTCTAAATAATGAAGAGTTGCATATTAATCGAACTGAGGATGTACATTAACAATACTTAATTATTATTTTTAATGGCATATAAAATTCTAAGATTTTAATAATTGTTTTCAGCTTCAGCATTTCGCTTAAATCAAATTTCAGAAGGATAATTATTTTTTTAAAATAACTTAACTGTTATCACTTGATTTCACAATGACTTACACAATAAAGCATCTTCCATATAAAAAGTTATAATAATGTTACTATACAAATTTAATTTGTTTAATATAAAAATAAAAGCTTTAAGACACAAGATTATTCACAACATAAGAAAGGAAAACTGAGACTCCTTCAAACTTGAATCAAAAAGTTATTGTTAATGCTCTTGATATTTGTGTTCTGAGCTCTGTAACAGATGCTACTAATCTTGTTTACTTGTAAAATGGTCAGTCATTAAATTCAATACAGCTCATAGTGATTGAGTCTTTTTTTTCTTCTGAACTATGCACATGTGTTGACGAATGGAGTAATCTTTTGTTCTAATGAGCAACAGAGTTTGATCAGCTATCTTTGGAAATCAAAAGTTCATATTGTGATGTGGTAATTTAAATTGTCATTGAAAGTGCCAGTAATCAGTACTTATAGGATATATATTATATGGATTAAGTTAAATAATTTGTGTTGATTTAGAGTTGTGGATAACACAATACTTTCGTGCACATAATTTTTGGTTTAATTGTTACTTGAAGGATAGAAAGTTAACTTAGTGTTAGCGTTATGCAGCTGTTTGTTTTACCCATTTTGCATTGCTTTCCATTTTGCAGTGTTAAATTCTTTGATTTGCTATATGTAAACATCTATCAAATAGCATGAGTCTTGTTGATAGTATTTGTTGAAATTTTAGAGTGTATTATGTGTATATGAAATTAATTAAATAATTTTGGAATACTATAAATTCAATATTAGTTGCAAAACTGAGAAAGATGGGTTAATTGAAATTGGAGAAGTTGATTTTAATAATTCCAGACAATGCTAAAGTAATGGATTTGAAGAACTTATTTGAATCTAATTATGTGTATGAAAACAATACTTAACTTGTGGTGATCTTAGAAGAAAGGAAAAAAGAATCAAACAAATGAATGACAATGTGAAACAAAATTGGCATTGGGAAAAAAATAATAAAGTTAGCCTAATTAGACAGGCAACTGGTAATTGTGAATGAGAGAGAGGATTTAGCAAACAGATTCCAAACCAGAGAAATGAGAGAACCAAATTCCCCCAACTGATAATTTGGAAAGTTTAAAGTGAAGTATTAAACCTCTCTCTTAACTATATTTGTACCTATTAAGTATAGAGTGTGTGTGTGGTTTATTTTATTTATTTTTTTGTACTTTAAAAACAGCATTTCAAAACAAATTTGTGTGTAATGAATTACAAGCTGAACTTCAGTTAAATATTTTGGGACAAAGATTCACTAGTGTGTGTTAGAAGGAGTGCAATTGTAAAAAGATAAAATATTTAGTATTAAAAGAATTTGAGCCCACTTTTCAGGAATGTCTGAATAACTTTAAAAAGGCCCATAAATTACCATCTGAGACACATATAATTTGGTCCCTAGTTGTGTCCATCTTTTTATTATTATTGCCAATTGCACAAGGTGACCAAATTCAAATTTTATGCATCATGATCTTATAGTATCTGACCAGATTTTCAAAGTACCTGATCAAGGACTAATGACTCACATTGGGATCAAATACGGTGAAACCCTTTTACAAACCCTAACAACTTAGTATGGAATGTGATATTTACTCAATGTTCAAAGGTAAATATGTAACTTAATTATCAATAAGAGTGGAAGAGAGAAGTCTAAGCAAATAGGAAATAAATGGCAAAAGAACTCCATTTGGTGAGTAGATAAAACTATATCCAGAGGTGTTCGTATCTGAAATTGGAAGTGTAAACTGTGTTTTTTATAAAAACATGACTCCTTCTCATTCTAAGTACTTTCAATTTAAACAAATCTCTATACAGGATAGAGCAGATATGATAAAATGAAATAATCTGGGCTTTAGTTGTTTTCGTCTCATTAACTAAGCAAATGCCATTCAATGAAAAATTGTTTGGATCAAAAACCATATCATGAGATTATTCATTTCCCATGTGTAAATTCTAGAGCTCCCTCTTATTTGAAACCAAATGTACTAGCTTTTGTTCCAAAGAGAAGCAAGAAAAACTCAGAAGTGATTTCACAATCCTAAATTGCAGCAACTAGGTGTGAGAAAAATAAACAAAAGCGTATGCTTCTGGGTCCTCTATTCATGCACTCATTAAAAACAAATACTCAGAATAATTTGAAGTAAGACTGTCTGATGGAACCCGATTTTGCTTGTGTACTGAGCCAAGTAAGAAAAGTTTGCAATGAAAAGTAGATACATTAATAGTGTGGTTTTGGATGTTAATCATCCAGTTATGGTGGCAAACAATTTTGCTAGGACTTCAGAAAAAAAAAGAATAAGAGTTATGAGTGAGAAACATCAATGCTAGTGGTTAACAAAATTAGCAATCTCCTTTCAAACAAAGAAATTAATGTAGGTGTTGATGTTTTAGAGTTTGTGTTATTAATTTGCCATGCTTTTAATGTTTTGTGTGCTACTGACATCCTTATTAGGAGACGAAATTTTTTTATGAATTAATGAAGGCCAGGACAAATCTATGCACAAAATTTACAATTATTGTTGCAGAATACTGTGTTTGGTTTGGTTGTAAGAAGGAGAGTTAGTCAAATTGTGGAGGATCATGTTCATTGTGGGTTAAAACTTTAAAACAATTTTAGGAAACAGAGAATGTTGACATGGAGGGTATAAAGGATAAACAGGTATCTTTGGATGAGGATCTTTTCATGCAAGCCCATAGCAATGCTCAAGTAAGGATCCATCATGTTAAAGAAAATTCTAGACATGGCTGAGAGCCAGCTTAATTTGTTACAGAAACATGTCTAATATCACTGTACATGGATTTTTTGAGTGTGTGAGGAGTTGGGTCATATTCTGTCATCAGCTGAAATAAAAGCAGATTTGCTGGAGGTCTTACAGGTGATCGTAAAAGAAAACTTCCAGAAGTGCTTCAAGAGATTGTACAAACGCTGGCAAAAGTGTATTGCCAACCAAGGGTATTATTTTGAAGATAGTTGTGCATAGGTATTTCAAAATCTTCAAGAAATTGACTTTTGTGCCATACCCCTGAGAAAATTTGGATCCTACTATGCAAATATACATAACAATAGATAATTTAATTAGGGTTGTGAAAGTACAAACCTCAATTGGAGAGTATAGATGAATCCATTTCCTGAGTGTATTTTACCTATGCCACTTGAAAACTATTTAATTGTGTTATATTTGCTAAAAAGGAGTGAAGTGTAATGTTGATATATAATGTTGATTGCTTGTAGTATGTTATTAGGGAGAGGATGTTAACACTTCTGATTAATGTAGTACTTTGAGGTCAGCCATAGATGACACTGTTCTTGTTTACTTGTAAAACTGTAGATCGAAAAATTCATATTAGTCCATAGTGATTGTGCTAGGTATGTTTTTATTTCTGAGCTGTCTGAGGTATATATACAGAATTAGTTATATCATATCCACATTAACAATTATAAAAATAAATTAAATTTAACAATGATAAAATGTTATATTCAGTCAACTCTCAATCTATACCCTATTAAAGTGGAAGTTACTTAATCCAATTGATCATTAATGTTCCACTTAAAAAGCAACACAAGGGCTATGTTGCTTCATTGGGACATTTACTTAATGTACTGATTTCGAATAGCTCTAGCATAATTATTTACCATTTTGCCTTATTTCAAAACAGATGTTCTTTTTACTGTACAGTGTTTAATTATATGTGCCTTAGCTCACTTTATAGATTATTTTGCTTAATTTGGATGATTTAGCAATCCAATAGGTTTGGATTAATGAGGTTCTACAGTATATTGAAATATTAAGTAATTTGAGAATGGACAACAAATTAATATATATAAGATATTTAACATAAAATTTATGATACTTATATATTTAACAAAATTGTATTCATTTTAATATATATATTTTGGAGGCATTCACATAAAATAATTATTGCGAAATTATAAAATACTTTTCCTAAATTCTGTTAAAGTGAATTAATTTATCCAAATATAAAACTATGCATCACATATCTATAAATATTTCCCATAAGAAAACATTTTTTAAACCCTGCAAACAAAACAAGCTAATTTTCTTACAAGAGTATTTTTTTTTTTAATCTTTTTTTTTTAAGGAAAAAATTACTTTTAAGATTCAAAAAGAAAATTAATGTAAAGACAGTTTGAGGAAAGAAAATTATAAAAAACTTATATTTATTTCCATTATAATAATAAATTTAAAAAACATACTTTTAAATCTTCCACTATTGACCAAAAGCTGATGAAATGAGTGTTTAATATTTCTAGAATGGGCGGACTTGCTAGAGCTGTTTCTCGCAAAGTCCGCCCTGATCCTCAGCATGATTGGTCAGCCAAATTGCCCCATAATATTATTCCATGTACAAGTTTTGATTGATTTGCTGCTACTGAAAAAGCTTCAGAAATACTGTAATATTTCACCTGCAATGAATGTAAATAAACGTATTAATGAATTTTTACAGATCAAGAAGACATGTACATTCATTAAATTCATAAATAAGAAATTTTAGTTAAAAATAAAATACTTTTGAATTTTCATTTGTTTAAATATAGCTTCATATTGAATGCATATTAAATAATTATTTATACAATCAAAGTATTCAAGAGCCATGTTTTAAGTACAATTATAATCTAAAAGTTACTAAAAAAATACAATACTGAATTGCAGTGTAATTAATATTAATTTGATTAATTGAAGTACTTAAGAGTTATCCTTCAGTTTTGACTGCTAATTTTAAAAGAATTTTAAAGTACACATGTGAAAGAATACCTTTTTAAAAGGGAAAAATTGTAGTTCTAGAGAATTTAAAGCTTCTTCAACAGAAATTTCTGCATGCCATTTTATGTCATGCAGTTTCTGATTTGCACCTCTTTCATTATCCCTGGGCACAGATATTGCAGAGGATATTAAGGACATCTGAGGTATATATCCTATATCAACTTCCATGCTATCTTCAGAAGGTCCATTTAACCATTCCATGTCTACAAAAAACACACAGAAATGCACAACTCTTTTTCTACAAATTTTATAATCGCCTCCATGCAGTAACTATTAAAAAATATAAACTGTATAAAATGTTTTTAGTAATGTAAGGCCCTCCGATAATGTGTATGCATTTTAAAAGAATTTTATCAATCAATTATCATTATTGGTACATAATATTGAAGGAATTAATAAGTAATTTTTTAAACAATGATTCAAAATTATATTAAACAAGCTATTTCTACAAAATTTCAACATAATGAATTGATGAGTAAAAATTTCATAAAGCACTAAGAATACTTTATAAAAAATAAAATAGATAAAACACAGAATGAAAAAAATTTTAAATTAGGTTAATTTTTCACAGGAGTTATTTTATAAGCCAAACTAAAATACTTAACAAAAAAATTTATCGTTTTATTGCATAATAGTATCCAATCAATTTTTCAACATGAGAAAAATATTTGCAATATAGAAAAAAAATAAATACAATATAAAGGATATTCATTATAAATACAGTGAAATTTGTTTAACATGAAAATGCTTAAGATAAAATATCGGTTAACAAGAAATAATACAACGGTAATGCTATTAAAAGGAAATAAGGATCATGTATTTAAAAAGATGAAAAGGGCAAGATTTTTAAAATTCAATAATATTTTATCCTAATCAACTTATTTTAGAAAACAAATTGTATTAAAATAAAAGGTTAAACATGAATTCATTTTAAAAGTGAAGAAATTTTAAGTTACTCATGTGATCCTTATATTTTTATTACACCTGTTAAACAAAATTTTTTGTCATAATCAAAAACTTGACTCTATAGTTAGAATAAATATTGATAAGCTATGAAGAATATTAAAATTTATTCACTTAACTATTTTAAATTCTATCACAGGTTTAAATAAAATATATTTGATTTTCTTGAAATATTGTACTTATCAGTAAAAAAGAAATGTAGAGATTGCAAGTTTCATCAATATTCGAAATTTTTATAATAAATTCATTTATTCAAGCAGTAAAGAAGAAATACTCTATTAGATAATAAACACATTTCAAATATTAAATAATTAAAGATACTTTGTTGATTAGTTATAAATTTCCTTACCAACATTTAATTTTGTATCTGGAACTTCCATGTGAAAAAATTTCACAACAGAACTATCTTTATTGATAATTAAACGACCTTGAAATTGAGAAGGAGTAAACCAAAATGGATGAAGAGGAGGTTTATTTAACTGATATTCAGCATGAATTCTAATAAAATAAATAATTTAATATTAAAAACAAATATAATAAAATTATATATTTATACTATAAAATAACATTCATTTGATCCATAATATCAAATGACATTTAAATTTTGAAAATAAAAGTTATATTGCTTTTTTTGTATTGGAATTATAATATTCCTTTATATCTAAAATTTGTTTTTCTCTTTTTTCAAGCAATCTCAAAGAAATATATTTCAAAAATTTCAAATTTTACTTCAAGCAAAATTAAATTATTTTAAGCTTCCTATAAAGGTACATTCTTTTATTTATGACTTAACAGATATAACATTGCTAAAAAAAATCAAACATGCATATAAAAAAAATTTAATTTTTTAATATAATTTCACCATCAAGTAATATTAAAATCCCCATCATCAATTCTCATATGGAGTGTTATACATGATTTGGTACAATGTTTCCAACAGGAGTTATTGAAATACCTTCCCTACAGGTTGGATTTCACACACTAAGTGATTTTCATCTCATCATACTGATGAAGTAGCTCCTAGATGGTCAGCATTTCAAAACCAATGTTTAGGTTCAACAAGCTGTTTCGATGTTCCTTCACAATCTTGATGCTGACTTCTCAGCTAGTTTTGATGCAATGTTTTAATAGCCATGATGACTTAGTAAAGAAGTAATATGAGCAGATGTCTTCATATGTTTTGTATCTCTTTGAATTCATGAATAAAGGGGGGTTTTTTCCTCAGAGGGCTTATTACCTTACTCTTTAAACAACCTTGTAGTATTGAAGTTTCATGGTAATATTTAGCATAATTGTAATCTAATATCAATAAAAATTAAGAAATATTCAAATTAATTTTAAAATTTATTTGTGCATTAAAAAACATTGTTAAATATAGAGAAAATACGTAATAAATGAAATATTAATAATTTTTAGTGATGATAAAAAGATCTAATATACCAAAATCTTGGGTGAGTGAAATTGAGTTATATACTTATGTCACACTATAAAGCTGTACAAGGGCTACTGGAGATGGATCTCGTAGTTTTAAACTATGGTCAAGTGACAAGGACAGTGGCGCACACAAGGGGGGTGTCCAAGGGGTCCAGACCCCCCCCCAAAGCCCTTGATTTTTTTTTTCTGATTGATTTTAATTCTAAGTATATAGCATGTCAAATTTAATTAAGTATTTGTTATTAATGATTAATTTTATTAGTTAATGCTAATTATTTATTCAATAATTAGTTTTTTATTGGTTTTTGTTCCTGAAAATCGACAAAATCAAAAGCAGCATGATAACAGAATGGTGGACTTTCGACCCTGGACACCCCCCTTGAAAAATTCCTGTGTGTGCTACTGGACAAGGACAACACCTGGGCTGTCCCCACTCTCCTAATTTCCACACATCAATGAGAGGACATTTCAGCTTTAATATATTTACCGTGCATCGCCCCCCTCTGCATGGCAGGTCTTCGGCAGTACTAGGCTCGAACTCATGACATGTCAACCAGAAGTCCGTGGCCTTGACCACTAGGTTACCATGGCTACATATGATAATCCCATCAATCTAAATAAGCAATTGTCTTATTCTTACTTAAGCAAACTATTTCATTCTCATGAAGAGAGTACTCCACAAATTCCACATGTCAAATTAAGGGGACACAGTACGATTCAATTGACCAAAATCGGTCAAAAAATCAAATTTAATTTTTTTAGCCAAAATTATTCTTTATATACTTTTCTATAATCTCACAAAATTTGAAAGCTCTAAACTTAAAAAACGCAGAATTATGATAGCTCTTACGTTCGTTTTTATTCACATCTCTATGGCAAATCTAAACTTTAAGCTGACTTATCTCAGAAAGATAAAATAACTAGTTTGTCTTCATTTAAAATGCAAAGGCTTTTTTTCTATTGCGCCTAATGCTTTGAATTTTTTTTTTACTTATTGCTAATAGTACACGTAACAAAAGTTGGTATGCATTTTTGAATCAAAGCAAAATTTATTTTTTTAAAAATAATTGAACCCAGAATTTATACATTTTTTAAGGAATTTTCAATAAACATTCATAAAAAGAAGTATTGTATGAATACTAATTACATTAACGCAAAACCCATACCAACTTTTATTTTACAGAGTTTGATGTACTTGTAAATCAAATTTCATGCATGTACGTAAATTTTTTTAGGAGGAGTAGCATTTTAAAATCACTTCACAAATTTTAAGTTTTTTCCTTAAAAAATTAGATGGCTAGCTTTTTATGAAATTTTGAGCACAAAACCTGTTTAACATAGTATACATACATAGGAAGCAACCAAAAAAATTTTGAAAATCCTTAAATTAAAAATTTTTGCTTAAATCGTACCATGTCCCCTTAAAAGGAAAAAATGAGAAACTAAATAAAATATATTCTTTTTCCCTTGGAAAAGTTTTATTAAATAAGAACACAAAAAAATTCATGGTTTGTAGTAATAACCAAAAGATCTTAAGTATGAATTTTCAGTACCTTCAGCTAACCTTTTTGTCTTCGTGTTCCTTAATAGAAGTTTATTTTTACATTTACAAATATTAATAAATTTATTGTTTCTAACATAATACCTTTTAGATCCAGTTCTTAAATAGCATTCTTAACTTTTTTAATGTTAAAGTAAATTCAAAAAGATTTCATATATTTAATTATCAAACTATTTAAATTACCTGAAAATTATATCATAAAAATTATCATCAATGGCTCTTAAAATAGCTACTGTGCCCTGTGGTTGGAAACGTGTCCAGAGAAAAGGGTGAGGATGAAAGAGACTCAGTAAAGCATGAATTACAAGAAGATTTGATGGAACTTGAGGTGGATAATATCTTTCATTTGATAATGGAGGAGAATATTTATCATTGTTTGGTTCTACTATCCACCATGTAAAACCTGGTTGTATATCTTCTTTTGTAGGAAGAAATGGGGAAAAACTTTTAGCACCAAATGGATGTTTTTCTTTGTAAGGAGCTTTCCAATTTAACAACCCAAGCATAGAATTTTTTTCCTGCAAATAAATAAATAAATATTAAAATTAAATATATAATACTAATGCATAATAGAGGTCAAAATTTCAAATAAAATATTTGACAATAAAAATGTAAGGAAGATAAAAGTTTTATAAATGTTATTTTTGTATCATCTACATAAATAAAAGTGAATGTTTATGTTTTTATGTCTCTTATGCCTTCCTAAACTGTTCATCAGATTGCGATTCTATATTTCAAAATAAAAACTATTTACAGAAACTTTTTGTGTATTTTGACACTAAAATGTAGATCTAATATGTAGATTTGAAAAATGTAATAAAAAAAAATATGCAATTTTTTAACCTACTTTGATAAAATAACTACACAGTGAGAGGATTAAATCAGGAATTATAAGAACATTTTTAAATACAATCGAATTCTTAATGTTAAGTTATCAATAATTCATATATATAATTGGTATACATTCATATAACATCATGAAATACCCAGTGAAAAGGGTGGGTAACGGCTAGTAACACATAAACATTGAAATCTGACTAATGTAATGTATTAGAAATTAAAAATTAATATAAATTTAAGGAAGAAAAAATCTGACACTTATTTTTCAGTGATTGATAAGCATTAATTTATTTGAAAGAAACAGATACCAATAAAAAAATTCGACACTAGTACATACAGATTCATTACATGTGCATTACCACAATCAATTTGGGAATACAAATTTTCTCAGAAGGAATGTTCTGACACAAAGAGAAATCTTTAAAGATATTGCATTTTGGGTTGATAAGAGTTACTAGAATTTAAAAATGTTCAATTATTTGGCTAATAATTTAATCTGATTCTCGATTATTAATAAGTGATTGAGTGAATATTAACGTCGCACTATTCAGTTATTTGATGCCTTTTGGCGACGTATCTCATAATTTTGAACCATGGTCAAGTGACAAGGATGACACCTGAGCTGACACTCACCTCACCTAACTTCCCCACCAAACCAACAGGAGGATGTTTGAGCCTCAACATATTTAATGTGCCTTAGCAACCTCTACACAGCGGGTCTTCTGTGGTACTAGGCTAGAACTCATGACAAACCAACTGCAAGTCCATTACCTTGACCACTAGGCTATACCAGCCACTAATTTTTAATAGGTATTAAAATTGTAACTTAAAATTTGTTTTTATTTGATACTACATTTACAAAAACTAAATTGAATATTAAGAAATCCCATCAGGAAATAAATATAGTTTAATAAACAATTACTTTTTAAAATTTGGAATTGGGATGTGAGGAGCACTTAGTTCTTTCGGACCTTTATCTCTTTTCGTGACATTTGGATGACTTTAAAAATGCTTTCAAATTACCCTTTTCAGAAAATTATCACTTGAATTAAAAAGGTAAAGTAATCTATTGTAGAATAAAATAAGAATTACATTTGCATGATAAAAAAAAAAAAGCATTTACAGTTTAAGTTGAAAAATGGATCAGTGGGCAGAGTATAAGTCCAGCCAATCCAGTTGCAGCAAAGAAATGTGGGTTAGAGAAAGACAAATTTTGGATGTAAAAAGTAAGAATGAGTTGGTATCAAGTACTTGTTACAATAGAGGTTCTGTGATTGGTTGACCAAAATGTTTAGATATTTTTACATTTAAGTCTGGGTGAGAAGTTTGACCAATTATTAGGTAGTTATGAGCTGCAAAACTATAGAAATTTATGAATTTAAATAAAAACAGAATCAACTAAAATAGATCTTGGTCTACGATAATTTAGATCAGGAGAATATTAAATTAAAGTTATCTCACAGAACTTTTCCACTTAAGTATACTTTCTCTACTACATATCAGTATTTTAGATAGTGAAAAAATAAGAATGTTGGTAATAAGTCACACATCTTAAGTATGCACTGAAAATGTATAATATATGGTTTTAAAGGAAAATAACTAAGGTATAAAAAATAATCTGAAAAGAATGAATAAAGAATTTTTGAAAGAGTAAATATAAAAAATCTGATGAATTTCATAAAAAAAAATTATATAAAATAATACAAATCTGTTTGGAACTCATAAATAATATAAATAAAATCAGAAATAACAAAAGAAAAATTACCTCTTCTATATCAGAAACATTCTTTGCCAGAGAGCTTAAAAGTAAAGGTTTGAAATTAACATCAATGTTGACTACTTGCTCTCCAAATTGAATACTGAAATAAGGAAATTCTTGTACCTGAAATAAAATATATGAAAATATATACCTATTTTGGACAAAATTTATAATTTTAAATAAGAAAACTTGTGAAATGTTTTTTCTCCCCCTAATAACTTCTGGATTAGGGGTGGTTTAAAAAAACGTTGGAACTAGAGTTCAGATCACCCCCTATTTTTAAGGCTAATTACTAGTATAATGCTGTAAAAGTTTTAGCAACTAACTCAAATTCTAAGAGAGTGCTTAATGACCCCGCTCCTTCAACTTAACATTTGGAGGTATATAGCAAAGGCAACAATATTTACACAATTCAGAAATTTTTTGTTTAAATTTAGTGTATAATAATAATAATAAATGTATATTATTTCTAAAATATTTTACTATGCATAGCATTATTTCCAGTAATTTATATAATGAATGGTACTTTAATACTAAACCAAAAAAAAGAATTCTACCTCAACCATCATCTTACTACAACTGAAACATAGAATTTTAAATGATAATTTATATGCTTATGTCTAATGCTACACATATTTTACTGAAAGAATGGAATATCACAGAATTGATTCAGGTAATATGCTTTGACACAATGTGCGTGAACATTGATTGTTTAAATGAAGCTTGCACTTTACTAGAAAGAAAACATGATTGTGAACTTATCTTGCTGGGATCACCTAATGGAATTAGTTTTGGTAAAAAAAACATTTATTTTATCTTTCAAGTTCTTCCAATATTCCAATCTTTAAGAAATTCAGGACTGTTTTAAATGGTGTTGTGAGGGTTAATTATAGAGCACTAAAACTAAATGGAAAAATAACGGTATTTGTATTACATTCCTTAAACATTATACGGAAACAACTAGATCTTATATCAGAGATGATTACAAAAAGCATATTGAATGGACACAGATTGTCTTGGGCTGTCCCCAACAAAAATACTCTGATAAGCATCAAGACTAATTCACCCTGCTTAATTGTTGGCTAAACTACCATATGCTTTAAAGATAAGTTTATTTTGAGATCAGCAAGATACTTTTAATCTGAAAGAGAGGGAGAAAAGACAAATTTTAAGATTTGTGACAATTTATATACAAAAGTATAGGCAGAAGCCCATCTTGTAGCTGCAGCACTTGAAACAAATTTTAAGTTTTTGAAAGATCTTGAAAGTTATCGATCAATAGATAAAGGAATTGTGTTTTTGGCTAGAAAAGTGATGGAGCATCATATGTAGTATTTATATGATGAATTGGTAGGACTTTCTCGGTTCGGTCCTAGGAGAGCCCACACCCTTGGCGCCACTTATTTTGGTTGGCGATAATTGCGCCATTTTGGTAACCCTACTTTGATACACTAGATATGGTAACCCTAACTATATTTGGAATTTTCCTATTTTGTTGGTGGGCATTTCGAATTTTATTTTGCTGGTTGGGTTCCGGGCTGGAAGTATGGCTTCGTGTGTGAGTGAATATACTTTATAATTTTTTACTTTGTTGAATGCGAAAGGTAAGAAAGAATTGATTGAATGGTGTATGAAGGAAGGATTGATTGCTTCGAGTTATGAATGTCCTAAATGTAATGATCGGCATGATGTAACATGGTCAGCAATAAAACGCTTTCTTCGAAATCGTACCAACCATGCCAAAGGTATGTTCGACCATTACTTCACAAAATATATATGGCGGCTCTCACACGATCATTCGCTGAGCGATGAGACCTTTAAGGCTTTTTTAAAATCTGTTGTTACGCTGTACCCTCCACTCAGAGAAGATCAGCAGTAAGAAAGTAAGTGCTGTTTTTATATTTTTTATCTCAAATGTTTAATTTCTGTATTGTTTACATAAATTTTCATTACGCATCCACCTTATCCCACTATATTCATTTGCCGCCATTGTCGGGTCCACTTGGCGCCATTTTGTTCAGGCTTGGCACTTTTTTCGGTTTTTCGCCAAGGGTGCAGACTCTCCTAGGATTTTACCACTTTCTCTCTTTTCTGACATAGAGTTTCAATGAAAGGAAAACAAATTATAGAGTAAATGACAGCTACGCATACATTTAAAAAACATAATATAAGAGGTGAACTTCATATCTTCAAAGAAGTTGGTGTACAACTGTCAAGACTTCATAAAGAAAACAGTCACCTGTCTGCCGAAGTGATCCCAAAGATATTCAGATTAAGGTCTGAAGATTAAGCTGGCCATACCTTTCCACCTTCATTCTCAAGATGTTCCTCAACAAACCAAGCTCAAATAACAGGCATAATCCTCCATTACAATAAATTTATCACCCATAACAGCAGCACACAAAGTGTGTTACATGAATAAAGGATCTAGTTCTGATATTTCACAGTAGTCATAGTTCCTCCATGGAGCACATGCAGATTTGTGCAACTAGAGAAATTCATCCACCTCATGATTTCATCTTCTATACAACTGTGTCTTTCGACAATATTAGTTTGAAAGTACGAAGTACTAAAGTACCTTTTCTTCGGATTAGTGCACAATTTGAATAATTTTTATAAGTAAATTGAGATTTTATCTGTATACAAAAACTCACTCTTGCCTAATCTAGGTAACCTAAAATAAGTGGATACTTCTGCGTTATCAATTAAGAATGAAACATTCAAAGGAAATAACACAATCTTTAATTACAAAGCAGGTACTGTCATCCCTACTGCAGTACATTAATCAATGGTACAGTAGTGTTTTTCCTCCTTTGTGTTTAAGAAACTAGAAAGCAATCTTGTAAAAGGACCATAACATGTAAATGATCTGCAACAAGTCTTGACACTGATTTTGCTCTAAATCAAATAAGATCAGTCTTTGAATCCCACTATAAAACCCATTAAGAGGTATAGTACCATCAACTGATGATAATGTCATTTATATCTAATTTCTCATCTGTGGAATTTAGCAAACAGTGTATTTCAGGTATGGTAAAAAGTATTTTAGCACTAACAACTAAAGATTAACACACATAAAATAATTCCACACAAATAACAAAAGTCAAATATTTGCAGTTTCCTGTCATTGCTATATAAGCATCAAATTTATTTAAAAAAATAATGGTGTATATAATTCTTTCCTACAGTTTTTCTTTAAATTGTTTATTACATGCATAAACAATATTTATTTTCATTCTTTTTCTCCAAGTTAAAAATAGATTGCACTTTAATTTTTTGAGATCAATGGTCAAATAATTGATAAAATCTACTGACAAATAAAGTAGAAAAAAACAGGAATGGTTTTTCATCTAATCTAATAACCTAGAGAATGAAAAGGTGGCTATGATAAAAGAAATAAATATTTAGGTAGATTAAAAACAGTGCCATAGGAGTGACTTATATAAAGACTACTTTTATAAGAGGATTTTCACTTAAAAACCAAGTAGACAAGAAAGCACCAAGGTGTAATCTTAATGTTGAAAATTAAAAATTAGTAGTGCATTTTTATAAATGAACTATTTCAACAGATTTGATCTTTTACAATATTTTATATTTTGAAGATTCCCTTAACATGTACCAGAAAATTTTTCAAGAATTTAATTTTTTAGCATTCAATTTTTTAGAAATAAACAAAAAAATTCTTTTGAATATAAAACTTTAAATAAAAATATTTTTAAAATTTAATTGAGATAGATAAAAAAAAAAAAAAAGAATTGAAAGAAAACATTTATTTCTAAATATTTAACTTTAAAAAGTTTTATATTCAAAATAATTTTGTTTCAAAAGTATTCTCACTCAAATTTTTTATTTAACAAAGATTATTTCAATGCCAAATTATTATTATTATGAGTATAGTACAATTAAAATGACAAAAGATTCAGAATTTTCAACTATATCAATAAAACTATCCCGTACCGCGTATTTCGACTGGGTTCCATAAATATCCTTCTGGAGAATACTGTATGAATTTTTCAGATCAGAAAATTCATCTTCATTTAAGACACCATTTTCGTCCTTATCTAGCTCTTTAAAAATATTCTGAATATTGTTTGTGACATCTCTAACTTTGTAAAACTCCTCTTCCGATGTAAAAATATCATTTAAATACCAATAGGCAATAATCGAAATTAAAATGCACAATATCACATACTTCATAGCTAATGTCCTTCATGAGTATAAATAAAAATGTTTATTTAGTTCAATATAATTTTAGAATCAAAAAATCAATGGCATTTTAGTGAAGTAAAAATATATACAAAATGAACAGGGTCAGGAATTTAACTCATTAATTCATACGTATTCATAAACTAAAAGTAATATATATATAATTGCAAAACAAACGAAATCATTTATCTTAGCGTCAGGGGAACTTATTTTAATTCACACATATACATTAATTCATCACAAAACCCAATTTTGCTATTTCCCAAAAATGCACAACTGTTAGTTACAGTTTACACATAGGATCATATCTAAGGAGCTCTGAAACGTATTTCCGACGTTACTGTTGCAATTATTGGTTGATGCTTATGTTCGGGAAGATGAGATGCAGAAATCCAAAACTTTTAATTTCAAAGTATATTTTCATTTCCATTAATGTTCCTTCAAAACAGCAAAGTAAACACTTAAATGTTTTAGAGCATTTTTCAAAATAAAATCAATCTTTACAAATGTCAAACAAAACATCAAAATTGTTTGTCAATAAAGAAAGCACACCCTCAAGTAAAGGAATCAAATAAAGGGATGTAGTGCTGATTTTTCTTAATGGCAACAAAACAGCAAAAATTATTTGTACTTGAGTTACTATCTTTGGCTCTACGGAAATTAGAGCTACTTTCTAAATAACTACAATAAAAACGTCGCAAAGGGAATGATCGTGATGTGTTTTGTTGAAAACTGCTAAATAATTTGCTTAATTGAATCTAGAAAGAACAGTTAAGCCCTGTGGCTGAGTGGTAGTGTATTGCGCTTCCACACCCCAGGTCTGGGGTTCAAATCCCGATCTGGGCAAGACTGACCCCAACATCTGCTCATGCACCTCGGTGCCAGGGGCGTAGCTACCACCATATCAGCCGTATCAATGATACGGGCTCTCAAGTTACAGGGGCCCCTACATATGTAAGCGAAACATCGTGAAATTTTAAACATGTCCAAAAAGGTCCCCTCCCCCACAAAAAAAAGTTTTTATACAGGCCCCCTTAGGACTAGCTAGGCCAGTTCTCGAAGCTCAAGGTCACGAACAGTAGGCCTTGGCCCTCATGGGCGGAACACAGTGATATTCGAAGCAAAAGTTTATCGCGGATTCAATACGAGAAACATCATTTATTTTATGTTTAATAGTACGGTTTGCAATATTGTCCAAGATTAGCATTATTAATAATTTATTTCACAAGTAAAAACAATTATTCTTTTAATTTAATCAATAAAATAAAAACAGAAATCCAAAATTTAGCATATTTTTAGACGAAGCAAAAGTGCATGCATGGCATTTAAATATTTCGCATCATTTTTCCTAAAAACGAATTTGAAAAAGAAAAAGGTTATACAGTAGAGTCCGATATACTCGGACTCTATAACACGGCAGTCCGGATAACTCGGCCACCCTTGCAGGCCGAAAAAATTCATCATATAAACTCGTGCTCTGTACATTTCCAAATGCTCATGTTGTAAATGCTCTATGCCTTCATGGAAAAAGCATGTTTCTTTGGTTTAGGGTATTGACAGTTTAGTTTACGTTCTGTTCCCAAGCAATTAATAAAAACAAGTGAAATACAATAGTTTCTAAGGAAACACTTGTGTTTATTTCTTTTTTATCCCATTCTCGTTTAAGCATTTTCACAAACTCAACCACCCTTCATTCCTCATTAGACTGAGTTTTCGGGATTCTACTGTATTCCGAAATGGCAGAAGATGAAGCTATAAAAAAACTCGGTTTATGGGAATTTAGAAGTCATTTTTCAACAGTAATTCCTACTGTTGTGTTCAGCCAAAACTGACTCTTGCGACACTCTCAATCACAGATATTCTTATTGTACAGATAGAAAATAGATTTAAAAATATACAAAATGTTACTTTTGATTTCATTTGAATCTATGTTATAAAAACCTTAGAAAAACATAAATTAGAAAAATGATCCGAAAACTTAATAAGTTTTATTACAAAGATGTGGATGTGAAAACCTAATCCAGGAAAATGGCTTGCTATGGGTTTGGATTTTGAATGAAAGGGATGTAAATAACGCATAAGACATTACAATAAATTCTAAATACTTATTATAATGAGCTCTTTCTAAATGTGTCAGCTGTGTTAAGACTTTTTTTTTACACTGTCAGTTGCTATAGCAAGTGCTAAGCCCATTTCCAGAAACTTAAAATTAATAAAGAATTATCTTCGGTCACAAGCATGTATGCAGAACGCTTAAATGCACTTACTATATTACGCATCGGAGCAAAATTGCAAAAAAATTGTAATTTTTCTGAAGTAATTAATGCACTAGCAAAAACAAAATCCTACATGAAATAAATATCCATTACTAATATATGTTCGTACTAGTAATTTTTTAATTGTACAAAAAAATTAGGGACCCAAATATTTCTTTACACCTGGGTGCCCTTTGTGGAGAACGCCAACTCTGTTTATGCAGAACCATATTAGATATAATGTTATTAATAAAACTCTATAAAAAAAATAAATGACAATATCAAATTGTTTGGCGTACATTTTTTTTTCGTAGAACAACGGCTATAAAAAACTTTAAATAAAGGAAACGGTATTCAAAGTATTTATAAATCAAAACCACAGTTTAAGGCTACACACTAAACTAAAAATTTAAAAAAAAAACAATTTTCATTTTTTCATTTTCTTATGGTCCATATCATTGTGAAGCTTGCCACCAAATTTCAGATCTGATAACAAATTAATTTTTCAGATATTTGTGTGAAATTTTCTGAGCTTAGGTTTTGGTTTCATTTTCAAGCCTTTTCCTGCTCTTAAATTGAAGTAATTAAAAATATTTTTGAATACAGTCAACTCTTTCAGTGTGAAATGGTTATTAATTTCAATTTCCATTACTAAAATCATTTCTGATTTATTATGCTTTGAGTTTTTTGAGAGTTCTAGTTACTTAATTCAGATTGATTTTAAGAACAATTTTTGTTTTAAAAAATAGTTTATATAACTTAAAAGCTTTATCACCAATTTTTTCCAGTTGAGAAAATGCCATGGTTAAAATGTTCTCAGGTTGCTATGAGAAACAATATTTAGAAGGGAGGGGATACTACTGAAAATGATAAATCTAAAAACGCCCTCAGTTGATACTGCAATTAGACTTCCGAATGCAGGTATTCTGATTACAAGTATTGCATATAAAATTGAATATTTCCATCATGTACCAAACTCCATTATAGTAAACATACTCTAGTACTATGTTTTAGTATTTTAAAGTAGTACAACAAATACTCAAACTTGCTAAACTGCCTCACTTTAAAACTGAAAAAATTACATTTTATGTACAAACCTGGCGATTTTTAGCTTAAGTTAGTAGCTTTATTATTGTATACATAAATGCTTCGTATTTCAAAACTTTTATGAAAATGTTAGATTAATATTCTGAATAACTAGTAACAAATGCTATCAATATTATGCAAAAATATATTTTGAATTAGAAATGTTTTCTGTCATATTTAATTAAAGAAGTGTTTAAATGCAGAAAATGATTTGGGAAAAAACATATTAAAAAATTAAAGATTTACGGGCATTATAAGTTTTGGTTTAATGCTTTTACAAATTTAAATGCGTTTTTCTCAAGCTTTTAATCTTGAAGATGTAAGTGTTTTCTAAGCCCTAAGGCTTTTTTTCTGTTCAAGATAGAATCCTGAAATTTTTTGTGTAACTTCCAAAAGTATGCTCTATAAAAGTTACTATGGATTTAAGTCTGAAATCTTTAGTTAATGAAGTTAATATTTTAAAAAAGTTCGTGTTTTTTCCATAATTATTAAAATAATTATGAATAATTATTAAAATTCAACAACGGAACAGATTTTCAAATCCATACTAACTTCTGCTTACAATAATCCAAGAAACATAAATCGTTTAAAATGACTAAAAATTTTAAAAATTGAGTATTTTATAAGAGTTTGAAAAAAACTTACAAAATCCTTAATTTTTTAAAATTGTAAAATATTGGCTTGTCAAACTGACTGTTTACTTACAGAATCAGCTTAATAATATAATCGAAATATAAAACAAATTATTTTTACTGTTACTGTCTCCAAAAAAATTTTTGAAAAAAGGTACTGTGTAGTCTTAAGGGCTATTCGAAAATTCGGATTCAGATACTGTCTTTGAGGATTTATTATTATTATTATTATTATTTTATTTTATTTATTTATAATTGTTTTGAATAGAATTTTAATTTAAAACACCTAGAAAGTGAGGTGGTTAAAATAGTTTGTACATGGATAACGGAAAATGTTAAAAAATCTGTTTTACTTATAAACTACGTTTTTTTCCAAATTCTGTTTTTTATTAGCGAATCTGCACATAAACCTAATCCTTTACATTAACTCAATTCAGTAGTGCAAAAGCCCATGAGGGCCAAGGACTACTGTGCCCATATCAGTATACGTGACCTTGGACTCTGAGGTGCATGAGCAGATGTTCCGGTCGGCTGGTCAGTCTAACGTGAAACCCCACTGTTAAGTTCCCAAGCAATCTTGGTACTCATTTATCGATCCACTGAAGGGAAAGGCTGAGTTAACCCTGCCCAGCCCGGGCTTTGAACCTCGGATCTGGGGTGTGGAAGCGCAATGCACTACCACTCAGCCACTGGGATTCGACCCTTTACTTTAACAATAAAAAAAGTTCAAAAACTTTCGGCTTCCGCAAGGAAATATACGTAGATTTACGTAGAGGAATTTCTAAACATTTAATTAGTACGAATAAAATATACTTAAATGTCAGAGATGGATCTGCTGCAAAATCTTCTAATGTAATTTCTCCAATAATTTTTTATTTAAATTTATAAAACAACGTATTATCTTTCATTGATAATCCATTTTAATTAATAATCTTACATTCTGCTACTATGA
>BMAV01016980.1:665246-738435 GCA_019973955.1 Trichonephila inaurata madagascariensis | reverse complement strand
CTATTAAATTATTAATTAATTATTTTATTTCTATTAAATTATTAATTAATTATTTTATTTCTATTAAATTATTAATTAATTATTTTATTACTATTTATTGTTAGTTTAAATGTTTATGAGCTGCCCATCCGATATAGTGGTTAACAAAGCTTTGTGCGGTACCATAGGTCCTGGGTTCAAATCCCGGAGAAGGCATGAATGTTTGTAAATGTATAGTGCCTTCGTGGCATGGGGTTCTTTAAATAGCCATCGAGCCGCAAGTCCATTCATGTGGTTGGTGGAAGGGGACGAGAGGTGGGAGGCCACTAACCACACCCAGGGTGCGCTCCCTGGAAAGTGGGGTGGAACCGAGCAAAATCGTACTGTCATTTGCGTGGTGCTCAAAGGAAAGGCTAACGACAGGCGTAAAAATCTAGCCCTTAGCCGTGATGAATTTCGTGGACCTTGATCTGATGTTACTGTCGATCAGGTGGATTAAGCAGCAACAGATGTTTATAAACTTTTTATAAAATTATATTTTAAAGGATATATGAAAATTAATATGGTCATTTTGTATGTAAGTAAATCCTATTTTAATTTTTACATTCATATTCAAATTATGTGTAAAACTTTAATTGTGTAGTCACTGGAGCAGTTAGTCTTGAGTGGGCTCTGTATCAAAATTCCTTGAACCCCTTTTTTGGAAAATAAAGGAAAATGACTACATTAATAATTTTCTCGTGTTTCTTGATTTTTTTTCGGCACACACTTTTATAATAACACCCATATCATAAGAGGATTCCAGTTTTTTAAGTTCATCTATTTCTATCGACAATATTGCCAAATTCGATAGTCAATCTTTTCCTGTGGGTGTTCTAAAATAATTTCTAGTTTAGAAAAATTTATTTCAGCTGTTGCAGTTGGGATTGGTAGGGTCAAAAGTATCCAGCATGCTGTAATAACATTCTGAAAACTGAAGGCGAGATTACTGAAATTAAATAAGAATATTTCAATGATCTCCTTGATGAATGGGTTTTCTGAATTTCAGATTTTAAACAGCTTTTTAAGGCAATTAATTGCTAAAAGATATTGCGTGTTAAGTCCGTATCATATTCATCAACTGTAGCCCCCTTTTTTAATTTCTTCGTTGATATGATTTATCTCTCTCTGGTTGTAGGATTTCAAAACTATTATTCAGATAAGAGAGACTGAAATCTTTGTCAAGTTTGAGTCATTGCGTCCGACAGCACACATCTGAGCAGAAATAACACGCATTGATTTAGAAAAATGATTCCGAATCTGAAAATTCTCACATTTCTCGATAACCCCAGGGCCGGCTATCTGGGGAGAGGGGGGACGGGGGAGGAAGGGTTAATGCGGCGAATTCTATGCACCGGGTCCCTGAGATTGTGGGTGTCACAACATGATCAAAAATTAACGTAATGCCCTATTGAACATGAAAAACTCGACAATATTCCTATCATTATAAGTATGATGAAAAGTATCTTTTATAGTAAACATTATTATTGTAGATCCCTGAGTTTTGATAATATTCGGACTGATTTTTGATATATCAAAAATCTCGTAGATCTCACTTAAACTTGATTTTTTTAGAAAAAAAAAACGGATTGGTAATCCCCAGCCGTCATCTTTTCTATGTTTAACGTTATATTTTATGTGTGTGCATTTTTGTATGCTTTTTCTTTGCATATAATATTCTTTAAACAAAAAAGTAAAACGATGATTAGTTAAACACGTAACTTCAAACATGCATAAGGTCAGTGTCGATTTAAGCTCATTTTGGGCCCTGGGCGCAGAAGATCTATAGGCACCTTTGGCACTGGCGAATCGAAATTTGTAACTAGAAGCTTATCCAGGCCCTTCCGAGCCCCTGGGTGGCCACGGTAGCCGAGTGGTATAGGTATCGGGTCGTTGCTGGCTTGGTCACGAGTTCGAGCCCAGTACCACTGAAGACCCGCCGTGTAGAGCAGCGATGCACGCTAAATCTGTCGAGAGCTGAAACGTCCTCCGTTGGTGTGGTAGTTAGGAGAGGGGGTGCCAACTCAAGTGTCGTCCACGTCACTTGACCATGGTTCAAAATTACGCGATCCGTAGCCAAAAAAGACCTCGGGTAGCTGAACAGTGTGACGTTAATATTCACTCACTCACTCACCCGAGCTCCTGGGCACCCTTTCCAAGCACACAATGGATAAACCTGCACTGCATTTTTGGCATGTTAAGCACAGATAAAAAAAAAGTTTCCAAAGCAGCATGCTCTCTGACTATGGATAGGAAGGCATTCACCAGTTTGCTGTAAATATCATATGATTTTTTTGGCCTACCCTTGGAAACTTGAATATACACTTCCACAGCTTTCATAACATGATTCGCATAAAAGTTCCATCTTTGTAGAATACCCCCATGGAATGGTGTTTTATAACAAGCGACCAGTTTGCACAATATTTCAACTTTTGCAATAGTTCAGAAAACACAGTCTTGTGGGTGAAAATATAACTTGCCGCAGGTTGGGAAGATGTACTTGGGTCAGATAATTGGTCTCGCTACAATATCATAATATTATTGTTTGTTTTTTTATCGACAGTTTCAGGAGATTTCTGTCATCACTTCTTGTTATTTTCAGAAAACATCTTTCTTCTTTTATTAGGATGACCTTCTGGTTTTCTATATCTCGATGATATAAATCCCCTACTAATTATTTTAAACAACAAATGCGATTTAAAATGTGCTTCAGTTCTAAAAATAGTATTTTTTTTTTTGGTAAAATAAATATAAAGTTTTAAATAAATTTGAACGAAAAATGCAAACGCAAGTTTGAACGAAATGCAAGCAAATAAAGGTACGGTCTCAGATACACATAAAAAAATTGTTACCATCCTGATCTTAATAAATTAACATTTAAAAATTCAATTTAGTGAGGCTTTGCTTACAATAAATAAAATAATGTCGAAGTACACGACAGCGTTGTTAGCATGGCATTAGAATGTAAACAAAGGGGCGTGGTCATGGATGACTAAATCGAAACTACCTCATAACTCAATAAAAAAAAAATGCAAAAAAAAGTGTTTTTTTTTTTTGCGTTTGATAGAGAGAGGTTAATATAACATTAAATTAATTAAAAAAAATCTTTTTGATGTTTTCGTCAATTTTCCACATTTTAACTGTCCACTTGTAACCTTAACTTCAACAATTCTCCTTTTATTCCTTTAATTCCATATTTTCTCCTTTTATTTTAAAATGTATTGATTTCTTTCACTCTAAATCGGGCGGTCAATATCAATAGCTCACTCAAATCCAATCAGAAGACTATCCAAAAAGCCAAGGTTTTTCTCTGTAAGCCAGCTCCACATTGGTGTTTTCTTCCTGAAGCCACGCCTCCACCTAACCATCCAAGTCGACAACACAATGCAACCTCTTAGTTCCAGATAGGGGATTGAATGCTGCTGAAAGAGCTCAGTCGCCACACGGAAACATCCAATCAAGTCAAGTCAGGTTGAAATATTTTAAGAATTTTGATTATAAATAATCCGGGAGCTGAACTACATTTAGTACAATAAATGGAACTATGATTACTATAAGGAATATAAGATTTAAACAAATATGTTTGTAATAAATCAGAAATTTTATAAATCAGTCAGAAAATTTGAGAAAAGATTAAGTGTAATTTTATGAGAACTTAGAAAAAAAAATGAAAAACCTGAAAATTATCACTTTAACTATCTAAATATTTCATGGAAAAAATTTACAGTTTGCAATAATAAGTAGAAAACTTTAAAATTTTCTTAAAAAATTATATTCGATTGAAAAAGAATTTAGTTATAATTTAATTAAAAATTTCTAACTTTATTCTTGAGCATTCAAATTCTTCCCACAATGCTATAGAAAAACAAATTAGCTGACTTGGAATCGGAAATCGTCCTTTGGCCAGACAGTGGGCTTGGCACAAGCAAAGCAAAAAAATGTCCAAATGTGCCCAACTCGCCAATCATCCCAGATATTACCAAAATTTGTAAATTCTTGTCGATAATTAATATTGTCGTTCGATTTTGTGCGGTGCGTTTCGTTTTATAATATTTAACTATAGTGTTTGTAGTCGATCAGGTATAAAAGAATTTTGTCGCATAGGTGGTCTCACATGCTTAGCTTCCGAAAAAAAAACGTACAGAATTTTCAAACTTTTCAGGGCAGAAACATAAAGCGTTATCAAATTGGAGCGGAAAAAAAGAAAAAAGAAACTGAAACGAAAGCTGGAAATTGCTGAAAGTCAGAAAAAGGCACAGCATAAGTTTTTAGGTTCCACTACTTCAGTGCCCTCATTATCTACCTTGGATAATCCCCAATGTACCTCAACCTCCAGTATTTTTTCAGAAAGAAGTACAAGAGAAGTAAGACTTATTATTCCCACTGACAGTGAATAAAACAAAGAGAAAAAGGGGAAAATGAAGAATTTCAAAGCAATAATGAATTAAATCGTGATAGGGAAAGTGAAGAAGAGATAAAGATAGATGAGAAAAATTTCCCGATCTTGATATTGAGATGTTAAACGATATATATCTATGCCTACGACATTAACAAATTTAATGATTTTCTATATCATTAGAAAAAAGCCGAGTAACATCGGTAACATTGAAATATTGAAATCAATATTTAAAGGCAGGAATCACAATGCATTACAGGGGACTTTCTTACGATCATTTTTAGAGGAGGAAAATAAATGTAGTGAAGAAAAAAAGAAATTGGCTTGAATTTCAGAAACAAGCAAAGATGTTTACTGTTATCCTTGTAAACTGTTTTCTACGACATCATCTAAAGTAATAACTGGTTTTCAAAACTGGAAAACAATTATGGCAACTCTATCCGGCCACGAAATATCAAAAGAACTTGTGCACCACTGTAATGTGCACTTTTTATAAAAGGTTATCTAAATTTAATACAAATGTTAGTCAGCAGTTACAAAAAAAAAAAAAGAGAACACAACGAATATTATTGGAGGAAAGTCTTGAAGCGAATATTATCAACTATAAAACTTTTGAGCCCCATTTGGGGGTAGCATTCAGAAGCCACAATAGAGGTCAGAAGTCTACAATGAAAGTAAATTACTTAACGTGTCTGGAGTATCTGTGAATGTGGATGATTTTTTGAAGTTGCACCTTCAGAAATACGCCAGTAGAGGATGAGGTAATGTCAACTACCTGTCCCACCAAATTTGTGATGAATTTTTAAGTATTACTGATAAACAAGTAAGAGCCAATATAATTGATGAAATTAAGAATGCAAAGTATTATAGTACGTAATTGTCCCTGCACCTAAATTCTCACATGTTGATCTACTAACGTTCGCCTTAAGATATGTCTTATATGGTAGAGAAATAAAAGAAAAATTTCTGCAATTTATATACCCGTAGAAGGACATACTTCATATTTAGAACAAGAAGTATTAGAACTTTTAGTTAAATTTGGCTTGGATACTAAAAATCGTATAGGGCATCGTTTCTCAAACTGTAGGGCATGATAACCTTATGGAGGGGAAGCATATTAAAAGTAAAAGATTATTTTTAAATAATATTAATTTACTGAAAGGAAAAAAAATACATTCTGATACAACAAAAAATAAAATACACATTTACAATGATATAATATACTTATAAATGTATCACAGTACTACTCAGTGTATTCGATAATTAATTTATCAATACTAAGTGAGGAACACGTTTAATAATTGCTAGTGACACCCATTGGTTTGTCATATACAAAATTTAGTACTTATTTTGATAATTTGTCGGTTTATAATTAAAATCGTATATTGTAGCTTTAGCGTCAAAGTACATTATTGAATTCATTACCTTGTTATTGTATGGCGCACGCCGGGCGCCCCCCCCCAGGAAAATTATAATTTAAAACTGGGTCCCAAATGTTAAAAGTTTGAGAAGCATTGGTATAAGGTAATCATTTGATGATGCGTCTAATATGTCCGAGTGGTCTGAGCCTAAAGACATGTATTAAAGAACCCAGTCCAAGTGAAGTTCATTTTTCTAGTACCAGTCACTCTTTAAATTCAGTAGAAAATTTTTCAGTGGAAAGTTGTAGCGATGTGAATAAATATTTTATGCTTGTACAGAAGATATTTAATTTTTTTTCTGTCAACCCATCGCTGATGAATTCTAAATAAAAATCTGGAAAGGAAACACTTTTGAAAATATTTTTAACAATACCGATATCAAATGCTTCAAGTGAGAGATCTTTTTCAGTTTTAAAGAGCGTTAAAAATTATTTAAGAAGTACTACGGGAGAAGAGAAATTGAACAACATGTCCATATTATGCATAAAACAAGATATTTTCGACCAAATAGATGTTTCAAAAATAATCGATAACTTTGCCAAAGAGAAATCAAAACGTAAAATTGTAAATTTTTTTGAAATTAAATAAAAAAATTTTTTTTTGAGCCGTTAGTTTTTTTTTTATTAGCTATTCATTTTATTTTGAGAGTCTTTTCACTATTTTAGTGTTTCGACTCTTGAGCCCATGGGCCTCAACACTTTTACTACCAGAGGCCTCCAACTAGCTTAATCCACTTCTGATTTTCGTAGTTTTCATAGATCATAAAAGTTTAAAAAATTCGTTTGTGCAACTGCCTTGTTGCCAGATCCTCTATATTGATTCCATTACTCGTATCTTAATAGATTTCCTGTGAAGAATGTGACATGGTTCGTCAATGTTTAATGAAATGGATGTTGAAATTTCCGCATTTTTGTATTCAACAGCTGTCACACTTCAGTAACTGACACAAACGTTTTTAATTTTTGTTATTTGAATAATACTATCTACCGAAACAAAACGGCTAGTGAATAAAGTCGGATAAAAAAAATGCACTTTCTCGCATGTGAAACTTGGATTGGATGAATGATTCTATACTTTGCATAATAGGTTAATACTATAACGTTAAAAAATAAATAAAATTATGAAACATACCTATTGACCGATTTGTCGTCTTTGTTTCGGTGGTTCAGTGTTCAAAATATGGTGCACATAATCCAATCAAAATAAAATAAACTTTAATTATATATATATAATAACCTGTCTAGCTGAAAATCCTTCATTGTTCAAAATTTATCCGTTAACAGTGTTGATAGCTGTTTACTGTATTACATTATCCGTAAGCCCAAAATACGGATACTGGTGAAATTATTTCAAACTATGTGAAATGAAGATGAATATCGCAAAATAGATCATGGGTCAGTAGCTGCACAATTAGTTGAAGCGTGGGCTCTACATCATACCCAAACGAAATAAAAATGTTGCCCATTTTTATGAATATGTAAAAACTATTTATTTTTATAAGTGGTCCTTCTAAAAAAGAACCTATAAATTGAATTAGAATATGTAATTTTTGTTGAATTATCTAAGATTTGGAAATTATCAGCTAATGATGTTTTTTAAAACCAAAAGAATGCGGAATAAATTCAAATGAATTCAGCTATTGCTTTTCAAATTTTAACGTTAAATTCAATTTAATCCTGCATTTTTTAAAGAATTTAATCATATTCGACTCTGCACAATTTGACAAGGATAACTTATTATTCAAACATTTAAAAAATTTTTTTCAGAAATATACTTACTAATTAATAATCACAAGTTAAAAAAACATTGTATGTATAACTTTATAATTTCAAAAATTCAACACTAGCGCCATCTTTCGATTCTTAAAATGCAAACAATATAATTATATGCTTTATATATGTATGATGTATAAAGCATAAAATGCCCCCCTTTGTACTAATGAAACAGAAAAACATTTCTATAATATTATACATTTTATGTGTCGGAAAATAGATAAAAAAAAACATTTAACTTCAACTTTTTCTATATTTAGCTTAATAAGCAGAAATTAAAGTGTTAGAAAAGGCTACATTTCAATAAATATTTCTCGGACGAATAAATTTTAATTTATTTTAATAGTGCATAAAGTATTTATTATCACACTAAAATTTATACAAAAAATACTTTAAGATTTTTGGAATAATTTGGTTGTTTAATTCAATGACATTTTATGCAGAAAAATATTTATAAGCATTAATGTAAAGTATCCATACATTGAAGCGTATGGAAACATGAAATCGGCGAATTTCCTTTGAAGAAAAAGTATAATTTCTTTTAGAAAGAAAAAAATATGGCAGTGTTACATACATATACATATTAAAAACAATAGTAAAATTGCAGAATCAGCCACAGCTAGGCGAGATTTTGAAATAATACCAATTTGGCACATTTTGCGTGTTGTGTTTCAGTGTACCACACACACAACCCTACCACAACGCGTAACGCAAGAGCTTGAAATTCAAGACGGCGGAAGTGAAGTAATATACTTTTTTACCCATTCGTTCTCTCAATTCCATGCTTTTTCCACATTTCGGACAAGCATACGATGATCCAATTAAACCCTCTTTCATACACCATTCTAAAACAGCTTTCTTTCCAAACACAGGCAACATGGCGAAAAACCTTTCAGAATACATTCATTCACATTTTCCATTGAAGCCAAAATACGAGCTTTGAAAACACTGCACGGACAGAAGGAAGCAAAAATGGTGGTTGGTCAGTTTGATCAACGAAAACTATTCTAAGTATTCTAAGAAACCTGCGCAAAAATGCACACATTCGACTTTTTCCCTGATCTAAAATCAGCTAGGTTACCACATTTGGCGTGTTTATTAATTTGGTGGGGGAATAAACCTCGCTAACCAGTGGCGGTTTCTACAACCCACCTAAAACAATACGTGTTGTTCAATACATGACGCTATTCTTAGGAACTGGGAAGTGTTTCTAATCATGATGCAAAGCAGCTCTAGGTCTAATGAACAACATGCGCTTCAAAAGTTGAATCACGACTGAATTAGATGCGTGCGCAGCGAGCGATATTTCAAAAGGAAACCAGAGTGAGAGTGAATATTAACGTCGCACTGTTCAGCTGCACGAGGACTTTTGGTTATGGACCTCGTAATTGTGAACCATGGTGAAGTGACGAGGACTGCACCTGAGCTAGCACCATTCTCTCCTAAATACCACACCAACGGGAGGACGTTTGACCTCTCGAGAGATTTAACGTGCGTCGCTACCCTACACGATGGGTCTTTAGTGGTACTGGGCTCGAACTCCTGACATGCCTGCCATGATCCGATACCTTGACCACTCGCCTACCACGGCCACAAAAGGAAACCAGAAATTTACCAGTAAAGGCTCATTCACACCAAGGCGTACAAACGTCGAGTGTTAAGCGTCTAGTCAATCAAAGACTTCTCGGGCGAGAGGAAGACTTTGATTGGCTAGACACTTAACTCTCGACGTTTGTACGCCTTGGTGTGAATGCGGCTTAACTGTACCAACTTTTGGTTGCCATTACAGGAAACTAGCATCGCGCATTATCTTTTTCCAGTTTCTGTTTTCTGTTAAGCTAGCAAAAGAAAGCGTATGCAACCTATAACTATGAGCATATTTTTACTGATAAATGAAAAAAACTGTATTGCAAAATGCAAATACTGTGTAAAGATTGTTGACTTATTTGAAAATAAATATATAAAAATAAATGAAAGTTTATATGATAAATAAAAGACAAAATAATGTTTCATTGCTGAGTTTCCACAACATCTCAACTCTGTAACAGACGCAAGAAATTAAATCAAAAATGGAGGCCGACATCTGTTAGAATGCGCCATGTTTTTGTTCCATAAAAGAATCATGCCCGTTTAATTTTTATTTGTTGATTCAAGTGCATCAAACGCTATTTAATTCAAGGTTTGATGTTATTCTTATTTGGACATATAAATTTAAATTGTAATAATTGTATGTATTAATTTTATGCAGCTGTGCTGTATTTTGTATTTAATTTATATGCACTACAGGAATAAATTACTTTTAAATACTGTACGCATTTGTCGTAATTTATTTGTCTGCTCATGTTCATGGAAATTAAAATAATTTGTTGGAAAGTAAGTGGTGTTATATATTTTTTATTTTGTTTTGCAATAGATGTGGCACGAAGCTAGAAAGCAAGAGAAAAAGATTCGAGGTATGATGGTTGATTATAAAAGAAGGGCTGAAAGAAGAAGAGAATATTATGAAAAAATCGTAAGTAATTGCTAGAAACACAACTGAAGATAGAAATTTTTTTGAAGTGTTTAATTTCCCAATTTTGAGATGATTCATATAGGATTTTATTTAAAATCGATTGTTAAGAAAGAGTTCTGTGTCACAGATGATTACTATATAGTATATTTTGTGTCGATCAGAATTCAGTTTGATATTGATTAAAAGAAAATTTAATATTAAGCTGTAATAACCAATTTTAAATAATTATGTTCCTAAAAGATATTTATGTATGTTCATTTATAATCTATTTTTTATTGATAAACTATTTTTTGAAACTGCTCATTAATTCACAATTGTTCTAAAATGTTTTTTCGTAAATTTTTTTTTGCTTTGAATAATTTATTTTTAGGAAATTTTAAAATTAGAACAGTGGCAATATTGTTTCTTTGATAATTTTTGGACTTGGAGACAGGGCTGCGGTAGCCCAGTGGTCAAGGTATCGGATCATGGCAGGCATGTCATGAGTTCGAGCCCAGTACCACTAAAGACCCGCCGTGTAGGGGAGCGATGCATGTTGAATCTGTCGAGACCTCAAACATCCTCCTGTTGATATGGTGTGGTAGTTAGGAGAGGGGGTGCCAACTCAGGTGTCGTCCTCGTCACTTGACCATTGTTCAAAATTATGAGGTCCGTCGCCAAAAGCCCTCATGTAACTGAACAGTGTGATGTTAACATTCACTCACTCACTTGGAGTTGGAGACCTTTAAAAAACTGTCCAGATTATGAAAACATTTTTTTTTTGTTCAAGTTGTCAGATTCATTAAGAATTTATGGAGCCCATTCAAAAATCACCAGGGATCAAATTAAGGTAGGGCTTTGTAGTATCTGTGCATGGAATTGAGTATTCTGAGTAAATTACTATTCTGTACTTTGCTTAGAAACGTTTATTTGACTAATAATAGTAATTACCTGTGATTTTTAAACTATTTTTCATTTTTATCTATGGTCAGAAATTTACATATTTCACAATATTTAACAATTTTCTAATATAAAATACATTTAGTAATTTATATTAAGTTCTGTTTTTATTTGAATATCAGTCTTGAAAGTTTTTTGACGTTCTTATTTTTTTGCACATGATTAAAATTATATTTTCTGAATGTGTTTGGACACACACATACGTTTATTGCTTGATGTACAGCAGGGATGGCAAACCAGTGGCATGCAACACAATATTTTTGGCATGCCAATGATCAAAATGGTTTGTATTTTATATCAAAATTTCAAAGTTCACTATGAAGTATTATGAACAAACGCGAGTGATCGTTCTTGGGGCAGTGGGAAGCATGCTCGTTTGATATTGTCTTGCCTTAGCTACATCGTAGACTACAATTGCTTGTGATTTTTATGCATATCATAGTCAATTTCCGTGCTAATTTGATATCGGGGGTAGTAGCGCCAAGCTGTTGTTAATGTTCGCCAAGATGGGCGATAATATTACAATATGGTTAGCTTAATATTTTTATTGTCTATCGATGTGGTTGCCTTGGGGATAACGTATATTACAAATAACTTTTATTTGTTTTTTTCCGCTATAACCCTTTAATTTCAGACGATATCTTTAAAAATTTAACCATTTTCAGTTTAATTCTGGGCTACTTTCGAATATAGATATTTCTAAAATGAGTGAGTACTAGAATATTTTTTTCTTAAAAGAATAAGTGTTGTGCTTTTAATTATCGCTATAAATAGCTTATTTTCGTTTTAAGAATGTTTTTTTTACGTTCTTTGTTCGATGATACTCGTTGAAGGAACTTGCAGTGCAAGTTTCATATTGCAAGCTTTCACTACTTTGTAATTGATATTCTAAATTAATTTTAACATACATTATGTAATTATTTTATTCATAATGAAAAAAAATGCAATTATTACCATTTGTAATCATCATATAATATTCGTTATTTATAATTGTTTCTTTTAGCATTTATTTATAATTATTATTTAATTATAATTATCTTATTTATTTATAATTATTATCTTATTTATTTATAACTATTTCTTTTGTTTATTTATAGCTATTATGTTTATTTATAGTTATGTATTACGAGTTCTCTTATGCATTATTTTCATTTTTTTACAATTCAACGATTATTCTTTTTAATAATTACTATTTAATTATATTATATGCTGCTTATAATAACTATTATTAGTTCATGTTACTTTTTATTACATAATATTATTGTTCATTATTTATTGATTGATCTAGGTTACTCTCAACCTATATTTTTTATTTGAAATACATTTCAATGTATTTCAAAACAATTCTTTTAAGATTATTGTGTATCATTAAATTACCGCTAGGCCGCCATATTGGATTTCATTCCAGCAACAAGCAGCACTTGGCGGTATTACCCCCGTTATCAAATTAGTTCCTCAATTTCATTGACACAACTGTATTGCAAAGTTTTTGTGTTATATTTACGATTTTTAACTGTTATTTAACATGGCGGAACTAATTTGATAACGGGGGTAATTGCGCCAAGTTCTGTTTGGCGCGATAAGGATCACGCCAAGCAGCGTTTCTTGTTGCTGGATTGAAATCCAATATGGCGTCCTAGCGGTAATTTAAAGGTACACAATAATTTAAAAGAATTGTTTTGAAATACATTGAAATGTATTTAAAATAAAGGGTATAGGAAGAGATTGATAGTAAACTAGATCAATCAATAAATAATGAATAATATTATTTAATAAAAAGTAATATGTAGTAATAATAGTATTATAAGCAGCATATAATAATCTGAAAATATTATTTTATCCTAATTATATATAATATTCATATAGTACGATTTTATAACAGTTATTAGAAATAATAATCATATAATATAATTAAATAGTAATTTTATTAAAAAGAATAATCGTCGAATTGTAAAAAAATAAAAATAATGCATAAGAGAACTCGTAATACATAACTATAAATAAACAACATAAGAATAGTTATAAATAAACAACAGAAATAGTTATAAATAAATAACAAAATATGTGATAATATTTATAAATAAATGCTAAAAGAAACAATTATGAATAACGAATATTATAGGATTATATTACCCATAGTAATAATTGCATTTTTTTCATTATGAATAAAATAATTACATAATGTATGTTAAAAGTAATTTAGAATATCAATTACATAGTAGTGAAAACTTGCATTGTAAGTTCCTTCAACGAATTTCATCGAACAAAGAACGTAAAAAAAACACATTTTTAAAACGAAAATAAACGATTTATAGCGATAAAGAATAAGTGTTGTGCTTTTAATTTAAAAAATAAATATTCTAGTACTCACTCATTTTAGAAATATCCATATTCGTAAATAGAGAATTAAACAGAAGACGCAAGAGCAATAGAAAAATTACACTGAAAATGTTGAAATTCTAACAGAAATAAGAAATTTTTATTAATATCGTCTGAAAGTAAAGGGTTACAGCGGGAAAAAACGAATTAAAGTTATTTCTAATATACGTTATCCCCATGGCAACCACATTGACAGACGATAAAAATATTATGGTAACCATATTGTAATATTATCGCTCATCTTGGCGAACATAAACAACAGCTTGGTGCTACTACCCCCGATATCAAATTAGCACGAACATGGCTAGCTCAGCAAAGAACAAAAAGTGCAAGATAGTGAGTATAACAGAGAATTGCAAATTTGGTGGACCATGAAACATTGCATTATTTGTAAAAATGACTTAGTGGTTAGTGTTTTATGTTCTGGAATAGAGGTATGCAGAACATCGTTCGTAAAACGGTATTTTGAAACAAATCATTAACCCTCTTGTCAAAAAGTGAACCACAACAAAAAATAATTGCTTAGAAACTGTTTGACAGATGACTCCAATTCAGCATGTATTCTACAAAACGTAGCATCTTACAATCCTAATATAAGTTATTTGTCATCCGATCTGTAACCTCAGAAGTCACATCAATGTTACTTTAATTTGAATTACATGTATGACTAAAAAATTTATAACTATACAGTGCAAAAGGTGTTTTATCATAGTAAATAGTTTTATGTTGTTAGTACTTAGTTTTATTATTTTCCCTATAATTATAAGTCAAAATTATTTGAGGGCATGTCTATACCTCATTAAACACTTTTTTAGAAAAAAATAGAACATTGATTCATAAAGGTTCGCCTCCCCTGATGTACAGTATTTGAAAATGTATCTTATATGAGAAATGTGTTGAGATAAATGGATTCAAAAGTTAAAATATATATATATATATATATTAGCTAGTATTTTGAACAAATGAGTAATTTGTTTGGCATTTTACTTGTGAATGGTAAACTTAAGTGTATTGATTTATAATTCTATATATAGAAACAAGATCCTGCGCAGTTTCTTCAGGTACATGGCCGACCAGCAAAAATTCATTTAGATCCAGCAGTTGCTATTGCAGCAGATAGTCCAGCTACAATGTAAGTTTGTTTTACATTAAAAATGTGAATAATGGTTTAATAATGCATATTAATTACTTGTATTTAAGATAATAATTTAAAAATTAGTAAAGAATTGCTTTGGCAATAAAATTGCTAATGTGACTTAATGTTGAAAATTTACTTTTGAAACATTTTTTCCAAATAGGATGCCATGGCAAGGTCATGTGGACAATTTGATTGACAGGTTTGATGTTCGAGCTCATTTAGATATAATTCCTGAATATAATCCTTCTAAGTAAGTTGGCATTCAAGTTATGTCTGCTCAAAATTTGTTGTGTAAATAATTTTAAGAGCGAGAATATTAAAATAATGTGTGTAGAATTTTAAGAAAAATTAAGAATTTTTTAAAAATATATGACATATTGATTGAAAGTCTATGATTCAAATACCTTTAAAACATCTTATGAGATAGTGAAGTCTTTTTTTATTTGAATCCAACTAAACTTTAATGCTCTAATTTGGCTTTATATAAAAGTTCTTTCTAAGAAATACCAGTTCTGCTGTTAGAGATTTAAATGGGATTCAAAGTAAAATAACCTGTTTCTAAATCCGTCTGTATAACTTTTTAAACAATGTAGCTTCAAGTACTCAAATTGCAATGTATATATACCAATGTGCATATGTTTATTACTTAATTTAATAAATGTTTTTTATTGGTACTTATTTCCTGTTAAACACAATACTATGTCTTAAGGGGACATGGTACGATTTACGCAAAAAATTTTAATTTAAGGATTTTTGATATTTTTTGGGTTGCCTCCTATGTATGTATACTATGTTAAACATATTTTGTGCTCAAAATTTCATAAAAAACTAGCCATGTAATTTTTTAAGGAAAAAACTTGAAATTTTTGAAGTGATTTTAAAATGCTACTCCTACAAAAATTGACGTATATGCATGAAATTTGATTTACAAGTACATCAAGCTATGTATAATAAAAGTTGGTATGGGTTTTGCGTTAACGTGATTGGTATTCTTACAATACTTCTTTTTATGAATGTTTATTGAAAATTCCTTAAAAAATGTATAAATTCTGAGTTTAATTATTTAAAAAAAAATAAATATTGCTTTGATTCAAAAATGCATACCAACTTTTGTTGCATGTACTATTGGGAATAGGTAAAAAAAATTTCAAAGCATTAGGCGCAATAGAAAAAAAGCCTTAGCATTTTAAATGAAGACAAAATAGTTATTTTATCTTTCTGAGATACGGCAGTTTAAAATTTTGATTTGCCATAGGGTTGTGAATAAAAACGAATGTAAAAGCTATCATAATTCTGCGTTTTTTAAGTTTAGAGCTTTCAAATTTTGTGAGGTAATAGAAAAGTATATAAAGAAAAATTTTGGCAAAAAAAATTAAATTTGTTTTTTTTGACTGATTTTGGTCAATTGAATCGTACTGTGTCCCCTTAAGTTTTATTGTTTAAGTTAAAATATGAGTAGTTAACATTATTAGAATGATATGTAGTGTTATAATCTTGGGTTAAAAGAAGTAGACAGTTTATTTGGGTTAAAATGTTTAAATTTTTATAGAGGAAATCATTATATCGATTGAAATTGCAGCCAAATAAGAATTTATTTAAATTCTTAAGTTGGAGGTTGTAAGAACTAAATGATTCTATATTTTTTGTGTTATGTGTTGTACATGTTCACATTTATCTGTATTTAAATATAATTTAACTTTTTCTTTAAAATAAGGAAATTATAGTTTTATATACCATAACAGTGATCACCTAACTTATAAGAGCTTCTGAGCTACCGTACCATTTTTAAATACTGCCATGAGCTTCCAACCAAAAGAACTACATACTTTTTTTAAAAAAAAGTTTTATCTGTTTATTGCCCATAAACTTATATTTCTAGTAAATAGGAAATTCATTTTAATTAAACATTTTGTAACAAAAGAAATTGAAGTCAAATTGTGCATAAGAGATTGAAGTGTAGTTAGCAATAAACAACTGATGTAATAACAGATTTTTTTTTATCAGACTTAACTTTAATGAAGGTTGGGACTTTTTTACTATCAACAATTTTTTTAATGTAGAGAGTAGGTAATCGCTGCTGTTTTTTGAATATAGTCTTCTAAGTATTCATCTGCTTTTGTACTTAGTTTTGATAAATATCATACCTGAAAAAGAAATCTCGCACAGATATGTAGAGCTAAACCTTGCATTTTTTTTATGAGACATACCTTAACCAAAATTGGATATTTTCTGTTTAGGAACAGGAGGCCAAATATTTTCAGAGCTTAAAGAAAGTGATTTTGCTGATAAATTATTTTGAAAACCAGTTCAGTTTCAACTCCACCACATAGCATTGGCTTGAAAATCAAAATGCTCCATGAAACAAGTAGTGAACTCCTCAATCTCTATAAAAGAAATCTTCAGCATCAATCTCTATTGGGAAAACTGTGCAATAATTGAAATCCTTTTTAAAAATCCAAAGCAATTGAATTAACTTGCTTAAATCTGAAAATGGGAAAAATAGCATGGATAGGTAGCAAAGTCAATTTTAAGTGCAAGATGGTGTCAGAATTTACAACCTCATATCTTCTAACTGTATTTGCACAAAACTGTACTTATATAATAGTAGACATTATATAAGTCTGATATATAAGTTTATATTGGACTGCAAGACGTCTTATGTCCCAGAGGATGTTGGCGGGCATAATTTAAAAAAAAAAAAAAATCATAGCAAACATTTTACTTTTTTAAAATGCAGTTTTAATTATATCACTGTCTTTGTCAGTTGTCTTATTCTGTACGATTATGTTTGAAACTTTGTTTGACTCCTCATTTGCTGCTTTATTGTTTAATTGTTTTAAAAAAGGAATTATTGAGCATTAATTGTAGATTTTAGCTGCCTTAGCTTTCCTTGGAGCAGAATTTGGTAGAAAGTCCTTTTTAAAGTTCCTTCCCTGTCTGCATGGTTTTGAAGTGATGTTCAATGTTCCCTATCTTCCCAAATGATGCACTTGTATAGCATAGTAAACACATATGTTTGTCCTTTACCAGGGTAAAGAAGTAATCGGTTTTTCATTCCTAATGAAAGCAAAGTTTTTTTGCTTTTTGCTTGAACAAGCCATTATTAGAACAGACCTAGCTGAGTACCAATTCATAATTCAAACTATCCAAGTTTGCAAGTGACTAATATACTCATGAAAAACATAACATGCACAACTTCACTCACATACTGTCAACTGTGAGATGAGGCTGACAATGGCAGCTGTGCTGGAGAAACAATTAGCTGATGTTGTTAGTGTCAACTCGGTAAAGGAATCTAGGTTAGCCAACTTGAGCATTAACGCAACCTGCCAAAAATATCCCTGTGAGCTACTAGTAGTTCATATTTTATTGTTTGGTAATCACTGTATTATGAGACACTTTTTGTAAATTAATAGCTGTGTTACTAAAATATGAGTATAGCACATACAAAATATAGATGTATAGTAGTGGCCAAAATTATGGACACTTTTTTAACTTGTTACATTTTTTAAGTTTGTATGCTTACAGAAAACTTTACGTTGCACAAAATGCAAAGTAATTTATATCATTTTAAAGGCAATTTAATACTGAATTTCATACAAAAAGGAAAATTAAAATATTTGAAAGGCAAATAAAGTTATGCTGCAATAACTGTTGATATACATTGGATACTGATGATAGCAGCGAGTTATCAGATTTTAGTGAGGTCAAGTTTATTTTTTATTACAGCTTCACATTAATGTTTCATTAAGCTGAAAATAGTTTAAAGCTCTTCATTATTACATGATGCCAGGAAAAAATTATATCCTCAATTATTTCCCTTTTTATTTCATGGGTACCACATTCGGACAAGAGTTTTCAAATGGGGCCACAAGTTTTCGATAGGATCGAGGTCAGGACTGTTTTCTAGCCAGAATAAGAACTCATTGAATGCCATCTGCTGATATGCATGACTAAATGATGAAACTACGTGGCTACTTCACAGTTGACTGGATGCATTTGGGGTGTAGCATTTCTGCTATTCTATGTCTTACATATTTTAGGCTATCACTACCAAATAACGATATTTTAGTTTATCCTTGTATATAATATGTGACCAATAATTATTTGTGTCCAATTAATGTGTTCCATTGTCTAATGTAGTCCCTTTTTGAGCTGCTATTAACTGAGATACGGCTTTTTTCATGGAATTCTACCTTTTAGTGTTAATTCTGCTAATCTACTCCTGATAGTGTTTGAACTGATGGAAACACCAGCATCACTCAGATCACTTCTGATTGATGTCCATGAAATTCTTTTACCTCTGAAACATAATGTTTTTGTTCTTCCATCATCAACAGATGTGGTGCACCTTTTTCGGCCTTTCCCTGCTTTTTTTTTTAATTAAATTGTCTCCTGACATCTCAAACAAAATGTTCAATCTCCAGATGTAGTTACTGAACTACTCACTTGTTATGTAATTTTAACAAAGAAAATACCACTTTCTCGTCACACATGTCCAATCTGCTCTTTTATTTAATGTCATTGCTTTTTGACTAAATATCATTGTTATCCTGGCCAGGAAACAGTCTGGACCTCAATCCTATAGAAAACTTGTGGCACCATTTGAAAACTCTTGTCCAAATGAGGTACCCATGAAATAATTGAGGATATAATTGTTTCCTGGCATCATGTAATAACGAAGGAAGAGCTTAAAACTATTTTCAGCTCAATAAAACATCGATGTGAAGCTGTAATAAAGAATAAACACAACCGCACTAAGCTCTGATAACTCATTGCTATCATTGGTATCCAATGTATATCGACAGTTATTGCAGCATAACTTGTTTTGCCTTTTAAGTATTTTAATTTTCTTTTCTTTATTGAATTTAGTATTAAATTCTTTTTAAAATGATATAAAATACTTTGCATTTTGTGCAACGTAAAGTTTTCTATAAGCATACAAACTTAAAAAACATAAGTTAAAAAAGTGTCCACAATTTTGGCTACCACTTGTATAAAATATTCATATACCTTTTAAAATAATTCAATTTGTTAAAGGAATATGAATTTAGATCAGATGTTTAAAACATGTATTTCTGTTAATAAAATTATTATATATTTCTATGTATAAGCCAAGAACTTTTAAGACTATTTTTAATGCTAAAGTGAGGGGATTTATTTATATACTGATCAGCTTATCTTGGGAAAACACTGTTTAGAACACTTTTTGTTTTAATATTTTCTGTTAGCCATGCGTAAGCGATTTTACTGTATTTGGTACTACTATTTTGGTATTTTCCAAAAAAGGCACCTAAATCAGTGTCCGAATTAGGGTTCTGAATAGTTTATGAAATTCACTTTCAGTGGAATGTTTTAATGCAAATAATTATCATAAGTTGATTTTTCCTCCAAGGCATGAAATGGAGATTGATGATCAAGTACTACTTTTTTTAAAATTTAAGTTAAAAACATTTTGACAATTTAAATTTAAATTGTTTTACATCCATTCTTAACCCTTAACTTCACTGTTGCATTTCCACAACATATGATTTATTTTTATTTAACAGACTCAATATTTTTTTTAATTACCTACAAATCACTTGTCTGAGAAAAAAAAGATCACTGCAACGAAATGCATGCTAATTTTGTCACTAGATGGAAGTACATTTTTTCCTCTTGCTTCCTCTTGTTTATTGATGAAATAAATTACCAGGTAAGAAATTTAAACATTTTATGATGAATAATAAAATCCTCATATAAAAAAAAGTTTTGTAATTTGCAGCACTACTGCGCAATGTTGCACTTCTGCAACAAACAAAAAAATGACTGAAATTCAGTTTAAAACAGCTTAATTTTTTTTATATATATTTTCCCCTTTTATTATTACTTGAGAACTACCAGATATAATTTTTTCATATAAATTTAAAAAATTGGGAAGTTAAGGGATAATTTTGTTTCTCGTATATAGAGAAATAAAGAGCATCCATACATACTGTTATTAAAACTTTAAGCAAATGCAAATTTGATTTCTCACTCATTTTCCTAACAACAAAATAAAAAGTGTAGTAAATAAGGCTAGCACATACCGTGCATAAGATAACAAATGAATTGGAAAAAATATGTTAGCTTATTATAAGGTTACAGAAATAAAACTGTTGTCTATTTTTTTTTTTATTGTACGTCAATTTGAATGAAAAATATGACTTGGTAATACTTTTGCCCTCTTAGCATGTTTGAAAATCACAGGAAATTTTTTTCAATTTAACATATATATGGGTTATGAAATTTGGGTAAGAGTTTTTAAGGAAAAGTATTCTTGGCTTATGCATGATCAGCTTATGTTCATTTGAAATTATGATTTGCAAATTTTTTATTTTTGTTACATTAGAAATGATGATGTAGTATCAGAAGATCGGCAAGCATGTTATGAAAGATACCGAACTTTAGTTCAGAATGACTTTCTTGGAGGTAAGTAAAATATAATATTATATTTTAACCATATATTGTAATCAGGACATTCATCATGTTATGGTTAAAGTCTAGCATACAGAGTTCCTTCTAAAATAAGTTACATAGATATCAGTACCTATACATTGATAGTTATCCAAGCCTAGTGGTGTTTATAACTGACTCATTTTTTTTTTGTAGTATGTTAATTTTAACATTGGTAAATAAAAATTGTATGATTTTAATTGATTAAAGTACAAATGTAAACATTATTAAATAAATATTATGTAATGCTGAAAATTTTTTTTATTTTTCCAAAAATTTGTAAAGTTATTTAAGAACATTTAGGAGGTTGTAAAACTATTCATTTAGATTTCTGACTATGAGTGTCTTTTATTATGTTAATTTCACAAGTTGAATTAAATTTATTCTCATAACTACATGTTCCAAGCAGTTATAAATTTTTTCTGATAGATACGGGGTGAGTATTTTTTATAATCTTTTTCTTTGAGATGTGAATCTCCAAAGAAATATCATAATTAATCTTTTATTCCCAATATATTTATATATATATGGGGTCATTGGTCTTTTATGCCCACATATTCTATTATGGGATGCGAAATTTTTCTTGTACTTAACTTGCCTTTCCTCAAAATAATAATTTTTTCTCATAAACTTTCTAATAAAAGTATGATTTTCCATTTCTAATACAAGCTTATTCAGGTCATGCTGCTTATTCCAAAATAAAACCTTCACTCTGTTAATATTTCTTGATAGAATGCTTCTCATTATTGCAACTTACACATTTGAAATTAAATCTCAAGCTGTGCATATCATTGTTAAGACATTGTATTATCTAAAAAAAACATTTGTCGATTTTAAGAGCATTGCCACTTTAAAGTAACAAATAATCCAGAATAGAAAACTCATGATCCATTTAAAAGTATTGGTTATTTCAATTTATCAGGGTTATCAAATTGTTTGGAAGACATGAAATTGTTATTAAACCGAAAGTAGCGTAAATTGCAAGGCATCTGATTTTTTTACCTCAGCCTCTCTATTGAAAGTCAGTGTAATTTAATATTCTGTGATTTTGAAGAATGAATAGTCAATAAAACATGTAATTATGCATTTTTGCATAATTTGATATTTAATTTTAAATGTCTTTCTGATACACTGAAAAGAAATTTTTCTAATTTATAAATAACTAATTTTAATTTAATTAATACTTACCTGCTTTAGTGCTGATTTGTGCGAAAACAATTTGTATTATTCATCAGTTTAATATTTTATAAATGAAATTTACATATTTTCCCAAGTTTAACTTATTTTGAGTAATAATGTTCGTTACTAATTTTCGGTAACAATCCTTTTTGTAGGAATCTCATTTTTAAATTAGCTCATTATACTTTAATATTTGAAATATGAGATCAATAAAACTAATTAATAGTAAAAATTATCAATAAAAATTTGAAGTGATTCTTTGTTTGTTTTTTAGTGAATGAAGATAAATTTTTAAATCAGATATATATAGAAGAAAGATTTGGAATTTTTAAACCTGATGATGAAAAGAAAAAGTAAGTATTATTATGCTCTACCACTGAAATAAATTTTACTAAATTTTAATTATTCATCTATTTTTTTTTCTCTTTTTTTTCTCTCTCTCTCAGACCAACGGATAAAAAAGCTGCAATAGGATATGTTTATGAAGATAGTACCGAGTCACCTCCTCACCAAAGTAATACTCCAAAAGATGGTGAAGAGGATGATGAGGAGAATGAGGAAGACAAGGAAGAAGATTTGAGTGATATTGACTTAGGTATACAATTCTCAAAAAATTTCAGAAACATACTTTATTGGATGGAATAATTTTTTTATATTGAGTGGTATTTTTTTTTTTTATCTAATTTAATCAGGGTTAAAAAAAAGGGTTATAGTAATGTGTATGAACTGCTAAATTGTGAGTTTTAATATAAAACAACTTATGAGTTCATATTATGTGTTTTATATATAATTGGTGTAGTCTCAAGTGTTAGTTTTTAAATTGAAAGAATAGGTTTGTGTCTATGTTTCAATTTAGCTCTTTTATTTCTTATTGAAAATGTGATTATTGTTGTATCAATAGAATACCCTGATATTTTTACCACTCAAAATTAAATTTAGAAGTCAATTTGAATCTGGTTTTTAATGCAAGGTAACTCATATCAAAGCAAAACTTATGAGAAATTGTTTCTTTATCAAGATGTGACAGTATCTAATACATACCATATATTTCCAAATACAAGCCAATCCAGTGTATAAGCCACAAACGTTTTCTTCAAAAATGTACCCTAAATTTAAAACTTGTTTGCAAGCCGATTTGAAAAAAAAAAGTTCATTTTGATTTTCAGACAAAAACTAGTAAAATGGAGGAATATTTTTCAATCAAATTGCCGTAAAGTACAATATCAGTGACAGTATATTTTTTCTTTTCTGGTAACCCTATTTGAAGCTAAAACATTTTCTTGTTATTTTGTACTTTTTCTGTGTTACTGATTGTCTGTTCCATTTTTTAAATTTTAATTTGGGAAAAGAATGAAAAGGAAAATGTGTATATGGCACATGATTGTCTTCCTTTTTCCTGCTCTGCAAGAAAAAAAAATCACTACCTGATGATCATATATATTTAGGTATCCCAATGAATAAGTGAGAATGATTTAATTGTAAATGTGAACTATTCAGAAACTCTGATTCTGATACAAACTATCTTTGAATTATTTGACTTTCTTCTTATTTAAGAACAATAGTTCTTTTCAAAACACCTAAAAAGTCAAAAGTTTTAAATTGCTTGTGCATTGTAATGAAAAATGTTAAATAAACTCGTTTTTACAAAATTAGCAAATCCATATTTAAGCTGAGCTGGATGGGTGATGTAGTTGGTTAGACGCTATTCTTGAAAGCCCAAGTTTACGGATTCGACCCAGCCCAAGTCGGATTTTTATCTTGTAAAACTCAACAGCATCCATGTCATATGATTATGTGGCAAGCTAAAGATCCCTAAAGTACCTATTTGGCTTGGGTGCTCTTGGCAAAGTTAAATTCCCAGTACAATTTCACATTGTCAAAACTCAGGAGCCTCCCTCTGGGGAGGAAACTGGGCATCAAAGTTACATTGTAGCAATTGGTATCCATCTTTTTGGTGCCTTACCTAAAAAGTAATACCAGCTCCTGGAGAATGTATAAGGTCTGCAATAGTAAAATACCAATCTGCAGCCACATTTGAAAAAGAGGAAAAATATATTTTTAAGCTGATACCCTTACTGTCATTTTAAGGAAGTTCCAAACATTCTCGGCTTGTACACTGAAATATATGGCAAGTACTAAACTTCAATGCACCTGATCTTCAACTTCAGTAAAATTTTAGTAAAAGTTATTCAATTTCAATCTTATGTGAAAAATAATTTCAATTATCAGACTATGTGAAAGATTTAGTTAGATTTTCAGTAACTATAAAATATCTTTTAGATTGAATTTATATTTTTCATTTTAAAATTTTTTAATTATTTTGAACATTATAACTGTGAAATTATGTTTGCTAATTTGTGTTGGTTACATGAGGTAGGATTCAAAATTTCTGGGCTGAGTCTATAACTTTAAAAATATTGCCAATTAAATTGCTAAAACACATCCTTTTCAAAATAAAACCCTTGGACAACTATTCACTTTTGCCATTGCTGGTAAAGGCCATTGAAACATTTCTGGAATCCATTTCTAGTCATATCCCTTAATTCAGTCTGCGCTGCACTTTTAATTTCATCTGCAAATTGAAATCGACTACCCTGCAAGTGATGAGCTAGTTCAGGAAATAAGCTGAAGGTGCAGGGGAGTAAGGGAGATGTGGCAAAACAATCATTTTTGTTTTTGCAAGAAAGTCAGTGACGAGGAGAGATAAGTGTGCAGGAGCGTTGTCATGCAAAAGTGCCCATGACTGCTCAGCGCACAATTTTGGGGTCTTCTTTCGAATTGACTTGTGCAACCAAAGCTGGACATTGTTTTTTGTACACGGTGGGTCCTTCGGGAATGCATTCCAGATGCACAATGCCCTGGATATCGAAGAACACCTCTAGCATGGTCTTCACTTTAGAGCAGTCTAAGCAGAATTTCTGCTTGCATGGAGATTGTGGTAATCTTCACATTGCTGATGCACTCTTGAATTGTGGGTTATAAAAAAACACAATTTCATGTCTCTAGTAACATTTCTGTTAGGTAGGGAAGAATCTTTGTCTACAGCCGAGTTCTCACACCATTTCCATTCGAATTGCCTTTTAATCATTTAGCGTGAATCCACCTACACAGTAGTGCACACAGAAGTTTTCCAAGGGGGGGTCCAGGGTCGAAAGTTCACCATTCTTGTATCGTGCTCCTTTTGATTTTGTCGATTTTGGGGATAAAAAAACAGTAAAAAACTAATTATTGAATAAATAATTAGTATTAATTAACAAAATTAATGATTAAAAACCAGTATTTTTAATTAAATTTTACGTATTATATACTTAAAATTATAATCAATCGAAGAAAAAATTAAGGGCTTTGGCGGGGTTCCGGCCCCCCCCCCCCTTGTGTGCGCCACTGCGCCTACATAATACAATGCCATGGCAAGCCACTGATTGAGACAAACCCCTTTTAGAAAAGGAGGAGAACGCAGTAACACAGAAACATTATCATAGTTGCTTTCTGCAAAAATTTCTCAAGTTTCAGGCTCAGTCCAGGAACTTTTGAATCCTACCTCATATAATAAAATAGCTTCAGTTTGAATTTAAAAAACAACTTCTTGAAAAGGATATGTTTTTAAAATTATATTGTTAATCTGTGTAATTTGAAAAGTTAATTCTTACATACCTGAAGTATTTAATTCTTATAACATTTAATGTATTATCAAGTATATTCATAATAGAAATAAGTGATTTCTCCTCAAACAACGGAGCTGAAATAATAAAACTGAATGGAAATGGAAGAAGCATTTTAAAATTTATGGTTGTTACAGTGGACCCAGTAACACCAAATTTGACTTTGGCCTCCTGACTATCTCTAGTAAAACTATTCTTTGTTGCGATTTCAATATTCATAGCCAACTCTGGAATTATAAAGACACAAATTCTACTGGATTGGTGGTGGAATATCTTTTGAATTCTGATAAATTAGAGCTTTTGTATAATGAATCGGACATGCCAACCTATCTATACTATAATGGCAGTGGAACTAATCCAGACTTGACTTTTCCCTATGCAGATATTTCCGATGTTGCAGAGAGGGAAGTAATTTACAATCCTGGTTCGGCCACCACATGATTGTTACTACTTTCATCTTTAACACTAAGAAATGACTGGGGAATTCTGGCAGGCACAGATAGAACTTTAAAGCTAATTGGAATGCCATTATTCTAGACCTTGAATCTATCTTCGATTCTATTTCTAGTTTCTGTTAAGCAGGCGAGAGTATTGATTGTGTTTTTTCTAGATTTACAAAAATTATTTTTGATACCGCAAAAAAAGTGGATACCAAGAGGCAAGCAGTTTAAATTTAAACCTTTCTGGAATGAAAATCTTGACATTCTTAAAGAAAAATCTTCTATGGCTTGTACTACTGTGGAACATTCCAAAAAGTCTGAAGATATTCAATATTGGAGAAAGTGTGTTGCTAACCTTTGTAAAGAAATTTTTTCTGCTGAAAGAAACTGCTTAAATAATTTCATTTCTAAAATTGATTATTGGAAGGATGGCAAAAAAAGTTTATTACTATGTGAACAATTTATTGAACAATAAGAATACATCCACCAGAGAACCGTTGAAATTTAGTAGTCATGTTTTAACTGATGACTGAGATATTTCCAAAGCCTTTAATTCCTTTCATTATTCTAGCCAACGCTTGAGGAGACACCTTAAGACCCAACAGAAGTCTATTAGATGGGAACACCGTCACTCCGCCTCTTCCTTAAATGGTGGACACGAGATTTTTTACAAAAACTTCAATATAGAGGCTATTAAATGCGTTATGAGTGGCAAAAGCCCTATTCCAGATAATTTCCATCCAGAATTCCTTAAACACTGGCAGGAATGTTCTCTCTGTACTATTAGAGCTCTACAACAACAGTTGGAACACTGGTGTTCCAGCGATTCGAAAAAAGGCGATCGTTGTTCCTATACTTAAAAGTAATAAACCCTCTGATAATTTAAATAGCTATTGACCTATTTCTTTGATAAGTATTTTATCTAAGGTCATGGAAAGAATGATTACATCTCGTCTAAGCTGGTTCCTTGAGTCTAATAACCTTTTATCCCCAACTCAGGCCAGATTTAGAAAGTGGATGTCTACAAACCAACAAGTTACCTTGCTAAGCAAGTCCATAAAGGATGCCTTAGATCAGAGGTGCTCTGTCTTAGGAATTCTTGATGTTTTCCAAAACCAGGCCTTACGCTTGATTACTGGATGTGTTAAAACTAATCCTGTACTAGCTATGCATTTACTTTGCGAACTACAGTCAATGACTAATCTGGTTTGGAGGAATGCAGCTATCCATTGTAATAGACTTACTAGACTCCCAAATATTTCCTTTTGGCATGAATATGACTTTAACAAATCTCGTAATCTAAAGACTCAGAAGGGTTTTCTTCTGTGCGTCTGGGACATTACCCAATATAATGCTATTAATGACAAGGTCTATGAACTATTATCTCACATAAAGCCACTGGAATTTATGGCTCTTGATATCAGATTAGATTTGACTTTGAACATGAGGAAAAATGACCTTTGCCCAACTGCTCTTTGTGCCATTGCTTTGGAAACCATTAATACCCACTATCCCCCTGATGAGTGGCTCTTGGAGTTTGAATTTCACCCAGGGCACTGGTGCTGGAGTTTTCTGTGATCTTTTTTCCTTCTACTTTCATGTCGGCTCTCATACAACTCATTATGACAGTGAAATCGAGGCCATTCATTTGGTCCTTCATCAGCTTTCTGCCCGTCTCTCCACTCCTGATAAGGCTGTAATTTTATCTGATTGAAATTCTGCCATTCAGGCCTTGGCAAATAACCAAGACAAAAGTTCCTGAGTCCAGGATTACAGGGAGCTGCTAAGCAGAACTTCAACAAAGATTTTCTTTCAGTGGGTGCCTTCCCATTGTGGCCTTTGGGGAAATGAAATGGCAGACCTTTTAGCAAAAAGAGGCATGGATATTCTCCAAAGATCTACTAGAGACTTGCCTGTTCACTCAGCAAAACTTGAAATCAGTACAATTTTTAAAAAATACTTTTGAGATGCCGCTACCAGTGTTGTCAAAAATAAATCATAGAGGGTGCTAATAAAACCTAACTGTGTCTCAGACTCCCCTCGTGCTGCTGCTGTGGTTGAGTTTAGATTGACTAGACATGGCTGCCTTTGTGCTCATTTGTATCATTTTAATCTGACTGACTCCCCTTTTTGTTTTTTGTGTGCTTCTGGACAAGTCATAGTCTGGACATGTGCTCTGCACTTAAGAGTTTGGACTGTATGGTGAAGAAATATTGGAGAGCTCGTTACCTAATGACCTGATGGTCAATGGCCTGGCATTTGATAAATAAAAGTAAATATTCATAATTTGTAATTAACACTGAAATATATTATCCATTATTCACACCCCCTGATGTTTTCTTATCAGACATTTATTTTTTCTTGTTAGAAATGGATTTAATTCTGTTTTAGGGGGGGATGAAAAATGTTCATCATTATTTGATTTTTGAACAAATGTGCTTGCCCAAAGCATCACCCATTTGTTTTAATATTTGAGTTTTAAAAAAGATACATTAAATTTTGTTTTGCCGTGTTTTATATCCCCTCCCCTCATGCTTCATTTTTCTAATTTTTAATTGTTCAAAATCTTTTGCAAATATTCCTAATTTTCAATTTCTATTAAATAACATCAAATTTTTCTTCTTTTAGATGTGACTGTTGATGTGAACATGCTTACTCCTGCTCAGTGTGCAGAAATGAATGCACATTCTCTGAAATATGGGATGGTAGATGATGATTTTATAACGTAAGAGATCTTGGATTAGAAGTTCTGGTTACCTCTTTTCCATAACTGCCAAATAGACCACTGTGGTATCCTCCCTGGCCTACTAAATTTATATTTAAATTTCTGTAGCTTGGGTACTTAAATATAAAAGTATCTTTTGTTGTTTATATACGCAAATGAATTCCTATATCAATAGTAATGCTGAGGGAAAATTTCAACAGATACCTCCACCATGACAAAGATGAGGCAGAGCAGTTGAAACTTGCCAGAGAAATTGAAGAGGAGAAAGCTATGTATTCTGTAAGTTATTTTTTACTTTATTGGTTACACATTTGCTTTCTAAATTTTTCTAGAATTATAAAAGTCTATTTAGCAGATAAGATTCCTCCATTTATGTCTGTTTTAGTGAATTTTAATGTATAACATGACATTTGTGAAATGCAATTGTGAAAGTACTGCATGACACAAAATATTTTTGTATTTAATTGTGAATTTTTTTGCATAAGTTAAAACTTTATGATCAAGGATACTTAAATATCTGGTATTAGGAATTTCAGTTATGACTTATTTAAGCAAATCCAAGTATATCAATATTATGTATTGTTAATAACATGATATTTTCCATTTTTAGAATATAAATTATATTCCAAATCTTAAGTGTTGTTACTTTTTATGTACAAAAAAAAAAAGCTGTACCCAGAAGCAAATAAGGTATGCAAATGCAAATTAGCAAATTGCGTTGCTTTTGTTATATATATAAATAATTAAAGTGTCTTCATGTCAACACCAATGATTTGACAGCACAATGTCAACAACAGCATTTGACTTTCCTGCTACCTCTCTTCAAGAACCTGTAAAAGGTTTTCCCAAAGTACATAATTTTGATTGTAACTACTGTATTTATTTGAATCTAAGCCTCACCCCAAATTATCAACAAGTTTTTGTGAAAAATGAAAAGTAGTTTAAAATGGTTTATTGATATTCAATTCTACAAAATTAAAATGAATTTAAAATGAGAACTTATAAGAAGTGAATAAATTGTTGTTTTCCCTGTATTATAAACTTTCAAATACATACATGAACCTGTAATTGCTCGTATTGCCCTATCCAACAAATTTTTTTCCCTTCAATTATAACTGCTCCCGATTTTAAGTAGCATTAAGATTACAAAAAAAAGCAGCTTAGATTTGAGTAAATACAATAGTTTGTTTGGACAATTAATTTAGAATGCCTTTGAGAAAAAAAACTGCATTCGCGTGCGCGCGAACAGTTGGATGCCTTTGAAAATGGCTGCATTGTAGCGTTGCATTAAAGCAAATGATCATTCTGTCAGTTAACAATTGCTTTGGTTTTACGCTGTTGTCAGAATTAGGCACAAAGAAGTTATCTCTCATGACAAGTTGGTTCAGGTAAGAGTGACATCTTGTAAGTGCCAATTATGGGGATCAGGAATTGGTGACTGCTTTTCCGAGTTAGGCTAGTATTAACATTGGCAATATCAGATAGAATACATTCAATGCAAATACAATACAACATAATTTGGTGTATGTTTTGTGTTGCCATGTCTGGCTTAATGCTTCCTATAACCAAGAAATGCTGTGTCAGTACCATTTGCAAACTTTTGTATGCTTGTGCATTGCTTGCACAGAGATTGTCCCTGACACCATGGCAAGCATCACTAGATACTGCAATGGTCCCGCAAAAGAGCAGTATGAAGCTGTATGGAATGGAAGTGGGTTATCTTTACTTAAGAGTCTCATTTTTATTATTTTGGTCAAGATCACTGTAACCATGCATGGAGGTAATACAGTCAGTGTTAGGATGGATGAATTATCACTTCATGTTAAGACAGACAGTGTGGGGTGTAATGGTATGGTATGGGATGGGATACGATGTGATTTCGTACAATGCCTAATCACTGTTGGTTTTTATCTGAGCCATTTTTATGATATATGTTAGTGAAGTACTTTACTGGTATCCATTCTTTTTGTGAATGCTCATCCCAGTCCTGTATTTCAACAAGACAATACACATGTTCATAGCACTGCAGTCTCTAGTGCTTGACATACATTTATAGACACTATGCTATGACCAGCATAGTAGATTTGTTGCCTTTAGAAAACTTATGGGATGTTATAGGCCATTTTATTAAAACTCCACTACTACCACAAAATGTACATGGGATGAGTTAAGTTGAGAGATTGCTCTCGGTTATACTTGCTCTCAGTTTTTAATTTTTTGATGATGAGTACTAACTTTCAAATATCATTTCGATCCGACTTCCTTCTAGTTACAGCTTTTTTAATGGTGAGATATAATTAAAGACATGGAATATATATATATGCATGCTTTTTGGGAAGTAATTTTATGTATTTCTTTTATGTATTTGGAACAAACATTTCCCAGAAATTAAAAATTCATATAATGAAACAATTTTTCTATCATCCTCCTTCTCCATTGAAATTGTCCAATAGTTTTGTTTTATAATTTTCTGGAGCGTGGTTTCCAGTAATGAATTAAAAGCGATGTTTATATAATTACAAGTGAACTTGATAATAATAAGAACTGATTTCGCATGAGTTTAGAATTACATTGTGAAAATTGCTTTGATGATATTGTTAAAGAAATTGAGATACGCTCAGTATTCTAGATGTATTTACTTGATATGATAAAAACGAACTAAAATATAAGTTTATTTCTTGTTCACTTTATCTTTATCATTGGTATGTTAAGGAATTTTGAGGTAAGACTCTTATACAGTCTAGGACTGCTATTTAAACGAAGTTTGACAAATATTTGAGTTTGATATATCTACAGAATTGAGCTCAGTTATAAAATTATACTTCAAACAAACTTAAAGAAAAATGTTTAAAAGCATGTATTTTTACATGATTAGAAATATTTTAATATTCTGTAGTTAGAAGTGTGATATTTTTATAAGTATCAAGTATATAGCAGTTATATAATGGTTTTTGACAGTGTTGAATTCCAATTTTTGTAACACATTCTAAAGTGTAAAGCATAAAATCTTATCTGACTTTTAAAGAAATTATCTTAAAAAGTTTTGGTAACATGTAGATTTTATATATGTTATAATTTTGTTGGTTATTAAATGTATTTTAATACTTGAATTGCATTTCATTAAAGGCTTAGGGAAATTCTAATTTAATCTTGAATAAATAGTTATGATGACTTAGGAAACTGTATTCCTAAATTCTATGAATAATTGTCTTAATTTGTGGATTCTTAAAAAATGAACAAATTTGAAAATAGTATTTTTTTAATATTAATTATTTCTAATTGTTTACTGGAATGGGTATTTTCCTGTTTATAAATTACATCATAAATTTAATTTTAAAATTCAATAATCTAAAAAATATTTTAAATTATTCTTTCTTATGTTTTTTCACTATTTTAAGTTTAAAAAATAAATGATAAAATATTAAACCTGGATAAAAAAAACAAATGCTTAAAATAAATATTTTGAAACTTTTTGTTATAAATTTTCATAGTTTTAATTTTTGTGTAAATTTCATTGTAATTTTAATTGTTCACTGCAAGTTACACTCACATGTATGAGTACAAAATCATCTTTATTCATTTGATATGTTCATTAAATGAGGGTTCACAAATTAAAAAGCATGTTTATTGCACATGTTGTATTATGTTGTACAATTTTGCTCATACTAGCTAAATTACTAAAATTCATTTTATGGGTTTTTATGTGAAATGTTTTTAGATATCCATGTTTTTCTCCATCAAATTGCAGTCAGTTATTTATTTAAAATTCAAAATTGTACATTTTAAAGCATCAGTTACCTTTAATGTCATTGATAAGTAATGATTTCTCAAAGCTGAATGGAAAATGTATACTAATATAAAGTAATATGCACCAAGCTGGAAACATTTTTTATTTATATTTCTGAGTTTAATCTTTTTGAGTAATCATGCATATTTAGGATGAGCAACCCATTTTGCTTTAAAAGAAAGCATACAAGTAAGTGAAATTTAACAAATTCTTAAGAATTTTTTGAAATTATGTTATATCATAATTAAATTTTTTTTGTTGGATTCATTCACTTCTGTAAAAGATGTGACTTTTTGATAATAAATTTAAAATGTTTAAACATATAGTTTTTTAGTTTCAAGTATGAGATTTTTAAAATTATAAGGCAAAAATAAGTTTTTTTTAAAAAAAGGTTTTTAAAAAAAGATAAAAAAATAGAAAGCCTAGGAATTGATATTCTTTTGTTTTGTTTAGCCTTTTCTCATATTTTTGTATTATGTTTAATTTCATTCAGTATTTGATTCCCTTTTATTATTATTGTTATTATTTAAGTACTATTATGATGGTCATTTTGTTGTAACATTTGTACAAACTTTTTCTTGTTATTTTATATGTATTTACTTTTAAATTGCAAAATGAAAGGGGGGCGGAGAGATTTGATATGATTATTATGAATGTATTAAGTATAGAATTTTAAATGGTTCAAATTTATGATGTGAGACAATAAAATAGTATTTTAATTAAAAAAATCATGTAGTTGATACATTTGCATCAGATTTTTGACAATCTAAATTAAAATACATGAATAAATCATCAAAAAAAATTAACTATAGAAGTTTGTTATAAAAGAAAGCTCAATTGAACAAGAATGGTTTTAAACTAACTAAAATATATATAATACTTTTTACATCCAATATTATCAGGAGAAACAATAATAATAATAAACATATGTATTAAATAACTGAATTAGTAGTTTTATATTAAGTATAAAAATAACTAACAAATTCTTTTGAATTTATTTGATTTATCATATATCTATTGTAAATTCAAATTTCCAAATTATTTTTTGAAAAAAAAAAGTGTGTGGCATAGAATTTGATTGTCATAGAAAGAATTCAGATGCTTTACCTTGGCTAATTGAAATTTGTTGCAAAAATCTTGTTTCTTCCAAGTAAAACTTGATGTGAATGATTTTTTTTTAAAGATAAAAGTTGAGTGTTCAAAGTCTTTATTCACTATTAAAATGAAATGATACTGACAATATGAGTATTGGAGTTAAAAAAATAATAATAATAAAGATATGTAGTGGAAGCTAGTATATTATACTGTAGTATATTATGTTTTGATGATTAATAGAAATTTTCATTGTAAAAATATTAGGGTCGAAAATCACGAAGAGAAAGGAGAGCACTTAGAGAGAAAAAACTTGCTGGAAGAAAAATTACTAGCCCTCCTAGGTAATAAAGTTTGTCATGGATATTCAAAATGTTTATTTAGAATATTTTATTAGAAAACACTTTATTTAGAAATAAAAAAAATTCTTAACTGTACTTTTATTTTTCAGCTATGCTGCTAGAGATAGTCCAACATATACACCAATGCGGTAAGTTTATTCAGATATTTTTTACTTCAATTCTTAGGGGGCTAGTGCATGCAATGAATTTTTAATTATTTGATTATTTACTTTGGGAGAAGGCTTTGAAGTTGAATAAGTATGTGTATACTATCAACTTGATAATTTCTTGACATAAATTATGAAATCACTTCCACTTATTTTTTGATTAAATTTTCAATCAATTATATTAGCTTGTCTCTTATTTCTGTGACTGTATAATGATGCTCACATATATTTGCCTAAACAGTTGTTAAAATAATTATGCTTTAGCATTCAGTGAAGAAGGTCTCTGAGTAACTCTCTATTTTTGTTATCTTGACAGTGTAGATAGAAAAATAATTTTAAATATTTCAAAATAAATTTTTATAATGTTTCATAGTTGTAAGATTAATGCATAGTGACTTCAAAAAATATTTTGTTTAATGTCTTTCTACTTGAATACTTCACACAACTTTTATCTGAAATGAAATTATTATTATTTGAAAATGTTTTTCTAGTCAGAGTGTCCATTTTGTTTTGAAATGAGTAGAAAACATGATTTGAAATTGCTCAGATGCATGTAACATACACATAAAATGTTTGAATATGAAGGATGCACAGCTTATTAACACATTCACTTCAACTATGAGAATAGTTCTAGCTAGAACAAACTGACTTTTTATCAGCTATTAGAGAATTTGTTATTAATTACCTTTTTCCCTAACTTGAATCACCAAAACGAGTGTTGCTGTAGAAAATGCAGTGTAGAAAATTACACTGTCATGTGTTTGGCATGCAGGAATACTAAATAATACTCTTTGTATGTTAAGGAAATTTATTTCTTAAAATGTAGGTATGTTAATTAAATGATTAGAACACATCTACCATGTCTGCATTCACAATGTAATGTTTTGAACATTGCTAGTTAAAAGTATTTCTATCATAAATTGAAATTTAAATCAGTACAAATCAAACAGTGTCTGTATCTGTAGTATTTACTGTCTTTTTTTTTATCTTTATTTCTGCTGAGTGGTAACACTGTGTAATATTTTATTTTCTTATAAATGAGGATCTTTTGATAGTTGTGCTTTTTAAACATTTGTGAAAACTAGAAAGGGTTCTTTTTGAATATAAAAGTATTTTTTGCTTTATACAATGCATGCTAATTAAAAATATTTATTGATTTATAGAATAAAAAATACTGTATTTTAAGAAAACAAGCTTCAAAGTTAAAACTTGGGATTTTTTTTTTTTGCATTTTTGTACAGTCGAACCTCCATGTTACAAACCTGTATATTGCAAATTTTTCTATATAGTGAACTTTTTCCTGGAACCAAGATCATTTTACAATTTTTTTAAAATAACCACCCAATAGCGAAGTGCATTTTCTATATAACAAACTTTTCTTCTCATTCAATTTTTGTTCTTATTTTTGAAGTATTTCTGGTCATTTTAAGTTATTCTCTTTTAACACAATTTTTGTTGGTCATAAATCTTGAACTGGTTTTATTAGATGCTAACTTGCCAAGAGCAACAGAAATCTGTGCGTTTCATTCAAGAAGTACAACCTTTAACCCCCATTGTCCAGTCCACAAGCAACATCTTCTATATCCCCTTTCACCCTCACTGGAGTTGTTTCATGTCCCTGTGTCCTTGAACCAGTCTCCGTTCATTTGTAGTGTTGATTTGTTGACTGATTCAAGTTACTTTTTGTAACTCAAATATGTCAAAACATAAGAGCTTGAGCATCAAATAAATTTTTTTAAATCTTCAGGAAGTGGATAAAGGCATCAAGAAAAAGGATATTGCTTTAAAATTTGGTATTCCTCCAAACAGCCTATCAAGTATTATAAAAAACAAGACTAACTTCAAAATTATGATTCATCGAAGTCTTGTTCAAAACGTTTAAGAACATGTGTTTATGAAGATGTCGACGAGGCAGTTTTGAAGTGGATAAGCACAATGCAAGATAAAAGAGATCTGTTCTCTGGACCTTTCGTTATAGAGAAAGCTCTTCAACTTGCGAAGGCATTGGGATACAACCAATTTCTAGGTAGTAATGTATGACTAGAAAAATTTAAGAAAAGGCATGGAAAAATACGTCTGAAGAAATTTTTAATGCATTGCAAAGAAGTGAGGCATATTATGAAAAAAAGCATTTTTTTTTAAACAAAAAAAAAACTCAAGCAAAATTAACACATTTTATGAATAATTAAATTTAAGGATGCATGTGGTAAAGACAGTTTAGAATTTCTAGTTATAAAATAACGTATGTTTAAAATGGCTTGTATGCTTTAAACTAGAAAATGCCCTTAAAATTCATTAATTTTAATATAAAATTATTTTCTTGATGTTAAAAATACAGTGTATTCCTTGGCATTCTTTTTTTTTTTCCTTGCCATTTTTTTTTATGGGTGAGATATATAAAATAATCATTAATATACAAAAATGTGCAAATAATTATTTATATATATTGTGTTTATGAATTTAAAATTAATTTTATGGGGTTTATAAAGTATATTGAAAGATGAACCTCTATATAACAAATTTTCTATATAATGAACTTTTTTCAGGATTTAGGGACTTCATTATATAGAGGTCTGACTGTATTTTTAATATTTTTTAGATGCATATGTAGCATTCTTTACCCTCTGCTTCTACAGAAAACATTCTTATTTTCTCTTTTCTTAACAATCTAGACTTTTTTTAATCTCTAGATGCTTATGCTCAACTACATGAATCCTATGAGCATCAAATGCTTTGAAACATGACACACAGTTATAAACTGGTTCAGTGGCACATTATTTTAAAATTATTAATTTGGATATATAGTTCACATTTAATTGTGTAATAACCATGAAGTTTACGGATTTAGTTTTGAATTTAATTCCACAAATGTAAAATAGACCTAGTGTAGCTTCAAAGTGTGACATTAATAATAATAAAAAAATCATATCAATCAATCCTCAAATGTAGATTTTGAAACTATTCACTGTATAATGATAACTGACTTTTTTTGGGAGGAGGGGGGTAGTCTTTATGTACAAACATTTTTTTTACTGAATAGTATCAAATAAATTTCTAAAAAAAAATGGCTTAATTTAACATTTTGTATGGCACAAGGATATGTCATAACTTTTTTGTTATCTTCAGCTTTTGCTTTTCAAAACTCAATTCTTAAATATTAATTGTGGAATTTTGACTATATAATGTTATCTGACTGTGTGTGTGGGGGGGGTGAATTTTTCTGTGCTAGCATTTTTGTAACTGAATAGTATTAGCTAGATCTCGAAGAATTGGCTTAATTTAACTCATTGCATATGGCGCAAGTGTATTGACATCAGACTGTAGAGGACTCGATCTGTGTTGAGGATTCTCTTTTGAAGACAGAAGATGAAAATAAACAGTCAAAGCAGTTGCTTTTTTACTGTGCAGATCATTGATATTCTGATTGATCTAACCATAACAACCATAATACTTTTATCATTAAAACATCAATGAATCAGTTAAAATCACTGAGTTCACATCACATGCTGGTGCATGTATGCCACACCAGTTGTGAAAGGGTTGAAAACTGACTTTACTTTTAAAAACAAATAAAAATGCTTTTAATTATTGTAGCATCATATATCATACATAATTTTAAATAGAAATATTTGAACATTCAAAAAATACTTAACAATGAAAATCAATATTAAAAAAAAATCATGTGTTAGACTCCCTTTAATGTAGTTTTAATTATATTTAAAAATAGGAATAAATTTTTTAATCTTAAAGAAATTATCTGCCATTTGTGTAGTACAGGAGATATTGAACAAAATATTTTTACCAAACAAGCACTGCATTTTTTTACTGTGAAAAAATGTCTGATTACACCAGAATTTTTCATTATAGCATTTGAATTTTTTCTGGTACATTTGGAGGAATTCCTCCATTTTTAATTTTGTCAGAATGTGCTTTTTTTTTATGTATTAATATTATAATAAGACACCTGTCATTTATTAATATTTTGCAAGATTAGTTTGTGCATTTATGTCAGAAAAAGTTATCTAGTTTTCTGATGTGTATGTTTATGGATATTAATTCTTAATTTTTTTCCTCTGTGTGTTGTAGACATTCAACATCTAAATCACGTTCTCGGTCTCCAGATCCCGGTAAAGTTATGTTTATTACAAGTTTCGGTGGAGAAGGGCCAGAAGGTGAACAATTAACTAAGTCTGGTAGTAAAATTTCATGTATTAATTCAAAGCTTGGAAAGAATTTGAAGTAATTACATTTTTTCAAATTTAAAATATTTTATTTTATGTTTAAAATTATTTCAGATTAATGAAGTTTCTCTCGATTACAATCAAGATTTACCAGTTCATGTGTTTAAAAAAAACTACAAGACTAACATGTGAAATCTTTTTATCTATTGAAAAAATTTCATTAAATTAAAAGTAAATTACTTTATATGTGTTATCAATTTTTAATGTAATATTTATTTTAAAATTTATATATGTATCGGAAATTAGATACAAAAAATTAGATTATATGCAAGATAAATGAATGATTATGTATTAGAAGAATGTAAATGAATCATTTCATAGCAAAAAGTAATGTTTGGAGCATTAGACATGCCAAGTATTTTAATATACATGATAGCGATTTCTTTTGCTGATTATTAGGTAGGAAAATTATTCAGAAAGTATTTTATGATCTTAAAGTTTATTTAGGTGTTTTAATATCCTATGAAAATATTAATAATTCTAATTAATAAATCAAAAGTAAAATTTATTTTTTTAGTGCAGTTAATTGTTTAAATAGATTTAAGTCTCTCCTTGTGTTTGTATTGTATAGTTATTGTTTAAATGAATCAATGGTTTTAAAGTAATTATAAATTTATTTTTTTATGCATGTATCCCGGAATAACTTCCAGTCCAAACTTTTCAATTAATAATCATTGAAGATTCTAAAGGATTTAAAATAATCATCTGAAAAAAAGCAAAAAAATATGTAGAAAGTAGTAAATGTGATGTTTTTTTTTTAAATATGCATTTATTTGTAAATTTTGTGTGATCTTGTTTACAGTTTCCTGAGATGCTCTCTTTTTACTTTTGATTTTACTTCACTTAAATTTGGATAATATTAGTGATTTGAAAGAAGTATGTTTCATTATTAATATTGACAGATTTTAAACAGTTGTGCAATTTGTAAAATTTAAATTGTTCATTTATATGAGGTAATTATTTCAGAATTGTCAAGTTAAAAAAAATTTTTTTGTTTATAGAGTAAAAGATAGTTTGGGCAATGTGATTGGTCCACAATTACCTTCAAAAAATGGAGATGAGGAGAAATACAATAGAATGTCAAGAAACAGTTCCTATTCGGATTCTTCACGATCTTCATATCGTTCTAAAAACAAGCATGATAGGAGTCATAGACAGTATTCACGTCATAGATCTAAGCATTCTTCTCGATCTTCCTCTGATAGATCTGTTACACCTAGAAAATCCAGCTCCTATGACAGAAAAAAATCTCGTAGAAGTTCAAGATCTCAATCAAGGTGTTGTGGTTTGCATTGCATAAAACTTATTTAATCAGTATATTATCACAAGTGTAGTGCTATTTATACTCATACCATGCTGTTTTTAAACATTTCTAGGTCGTATTCTGTTTCAAAATCACGGTCAAGATCTCGTTCACGTCATAAGTCTCGACGTGCAAAATCTAGATCCCCATCAAGGTCTAGATCTAAATCTACGACAAAAGTTAATGATAAAAAATCAGATTCGCCTCAGTTGCCACCACCTCCTGTAAAATCATATTATCGTCATAGTCTTTCTAAATCAAACAGTGAAATATCAGAAGAAAGTGAAGAAGAAGATGAGGAAAAATCACCTGTTCGAAATCCTCAACTTCCAAATGTTACAAGTAACTCTAGGTAAATAGAATGTGCATTAATTTCTTTCATAATTACTTTCTTTTATAATGAAATTAAATTGTAATTATTATGTTTGTTGCTTTTAAGAAATAGTTGGGAAATAAATTACTCATAACTAATAAGTAAAAAAGCCATTAAAACAATTTATTAATTACAAATCATTCAACTGTTATATTTGTTAGTGATATTTCTTTCGTTATCTTTAAATATTTTTCAAAGAGCTGTATTTTTAAAGTATTGGACAAAATATACATTAAACATTTTTCTTTTACTTTAATATTTAACAGAAATTGAGAAAATTTTAAGTGTGGTTGGAAATTTGATTATATTTAATGAATTGACCAGTTAGATTTTATAAAAGGATGTACTGTTTATTAGAATTTGTAATAAAAAAAACTTTTACTTTTCAAAAAAATATTTGAGGAAAATATTTGATAACTTTCTGAAACAGTGAAATTATTATCTCATAATTTTGACCAATTTTTATCGTGTATCAATTGTTTATTCTATGATGAATCATAACTGTGTGCTTCTGAAATATTGTTTAATAACATAAATTTATTTTTCTACAAAAATTTTTGTGTTTTGATTAAACCCCTTATGTTTTAACTTTTTAAATATGCTTTTCTCACTGGCAACAAATTTAATGTTATTTCTTTTTCTTCATAGCAGAAATGCATGAACCATTTTTCCAACAACTTAAAATTTTTAGTTATTGTTTGCATTCAAATTCCCCCAATAAAAATTTTAAGCATACAGTATTGGAGGAAATCTTGTTTTGGGTTGTACAGGTATAAATAAAAAATTATTGTAGCTGGACAAAAATTATATCAGTCTAAATGTCTCCAAAAACAAACAGAATGTTAAACCCTCAAGTGTGCTTGACGAGTTCACCTCATCATTGGAATGTTGTGCTATACACTGGTTTGACAAGTCGCACTTGTCATGTAATTTTAAAGTCATAATTTCTATGTTTTTGATGGAAATATCTCGTCATATCCATATATTCTTATAATTTTAAAATTTGCCTTCAGAAAATTTCTTGGGAAAATTTTGGTAACGGGAAAAAAGCTACATGCTTAAAGGGCTCATAGATTATTTAACAACCAACAATGTAAATTAACTTATAAAATTAATTTTTCTATATTCTTGAATTAGATTTTCTTTGTTTCATTTGATCTCTTATGTTGAAACTACTGGTTTTGTAAAGTTCTCATGAGTCATGTGGTTTTAAAATTGCCTCTCCTAGCATTAAACGGCATCTCAGACTTTTGACAGCAGAAAATTTTCTATATAATGATTATGAAACATGTTTACATTGATTGATTTATGAATTTTTTTCAAGATTTAAAAAATGCAAAAATTTATGTTGAAAAATTTATGCTGTATTTCATTCTTTCTAAAACATGTCATAAAACTCTAATGTGTTTTTTATCACTTTTACTGAGACTAATCTCTGCCATAGTGTATATATTCAAATGGCTTCTAAACTCATGTATACAAAGAAGTAAAGGTTAAAGAAGCTGCTCTACACCTTGCTTTTTTCGCATATTTGGGATGGGTGAAAGAAGCTTATCTCTAGGTCTGCCCGCTTCTGAGTATATGATTAGCATGAGTAGCATGGGAAAAATATAATTTCATAAAAAAATTAATTCTTTGTTAAACAACTTGTGTTAATTGAGTCATTGAAGTTTAAAGTATATTTACAAGCATATTGAAATTTTTAATTTAAAAAAGTAAGTCCATCTCATAATTGATTTCTGAATCAAAATTAAATTTTCTAATTAATTTTTTTATTTTTGACTTAATTTTTACATTAATATTTTTATAATTATAAATTCTAAAATCTCATATTTTAATTAGATATTAGAAATGCAAGATTATTAATATATAATGCATCTGATTTATTATTTTTCTTATAATAGTTTTCTGAATGTCAGTTTTAGTGCATATAATGCAAGACTTCTTACTATAGGTACTTTGCTGGTTTGATGTGTAGAGAGATTGTTGCTAGTAAAATATGTCACATTAGTGTGATGTGGATGTTAGGAGAGTGAGGGAGGCCAATTTAAATGTAATCATTCTTGACTGTGGTTTAAAATTATTCGCCAATAGCCTCATATTGTTTCCAAGTACAAGATTATTAAACTATTAATCAGTTGTATTAGGTTAGATATATTAATGTAATGCCATGAATTTGAATTAAATCAATTATTAAAGACTTTAATGTAAACACTTTGCATTAATTTAGGTATCTGTGTGAAGCAAATAAAAAATTGACTAGTTATTTATATATTCTATCTATTTGTTATACACTTTTGTTCTTTTTACTAAAATATCAAAAAATTAAAGAAGTTTATGTACACATTATCTAATGTGTTCATAAATTCTGCAGTCAGAAACAAAACATATTTTTTGTGGGTTTTGTAAGTAAAAAGATAATACCTTGTATATGTTATGTTATTGGAAGCAGACTGTTTAATTTATTTTTACCTTTAAAAAAAATTAATTTCTTCAATAAAATATGATTTTTTGAAAAATTTAGCTGACTTGATTTTTCCTCAAATTTGTGGAGTTCTGAAATATGTAGGTATAAAATTTTGTAGTCTTAAATTCCTTTGAATGCATTTGAGATTTTGTTTGAGACGTGTGTGCAGTTCATGTTACAGAGTGCAGAAATTCCCAGCCATTTTGAATAATTTTTAAATATTTATATGAAATATGTTGTATGGTTATCAAGTATTTATATTTTAATATGCACTCTAAATACTTAAAATTTTACCTTGCAGAAAATAAAGAATTATTAACATAGAAATAATTTTTATTTGAAATGAAAATACATTTTTTTTCTTCAGTGTTTCATGCCCTTGCTTAGTTCTTTTATATTTTTTGAATGAAGTAATATATGAAAAAAAAGTGTAAATTCTTCTACTTTTTTAAGAATTTTTAAACCAAATTATCCTTAAATTTAGGTGATATTGTATTTATATTCTTGAAGTCTTCCCCCCCCCCCATTTGTGTTCTCGCTTTAAGTATCCATACTCAATTACAACCTAAGAATTTTAAGTAATGGTTTATAACATTAATTTAATTAATGTTACACATCATGTATTGAATATAAATTTTTATAAAATATAAAAAGTTTAGTTTAAGAATATTGTTTTCATTGAAAACATTAGTTTTTGCTATAACGGATGTTAATTTTTTTTACTGAAAAAGTATTCATTTTTTAATGTCTTTTCCAGTTTTTTATTAGAATGGGTCAACTTTTGTTATTTATTTAATTTTGATTTGAGAAAAATGTTTTTAAAGGATTTTATTACAGAATTATTTTAGTCATTTGTAAAATAATTCAGTTAGATCAAATTCATATAATATTAAATTCAGAAAGTATTATTGTGAATTTAAAAGAATTTTTCTTATTTTTAAAAAAATATATTCTGTGAAACAAAATTTTTAGTTTCATTTTCTTTTTTTAGGTCACAGCCACTTTTGGGTAAAGCAGCTCCTGCCACCAAAGTCAGTAAGAAGTTTACTATCTCTTTCCACATCTCTAATAGTCTACATTATATACTTAATTATTTTCTGCTAAAAAATACAGTAACAAAAGCTATATGTGGTGGGGGAAGGAAATGAAGGCAGTTTAAAAATTAAATTTATCTTTTTTCTTTCATACCAAACTATCAATTTGACTTTTTAAATAAAACGTGTTTATGGTGGCAGTAAATAATTTATGCTTAATCTTTTTTAGAACATTTAAAAATTTCTACTTTTAAAAGATTTACATTGTTTGATACAGAAAAAAAATTGAATATACTAGACATTTTTTTTACTTATGATTATATTTTACAAGAAATTTAAAAAATTAGCTAATACAGTTTTTGTTTATAAAAATTTGAAGATTTAATTTATAAGGTATCTGTTTTTTAATTTTATGAAGAAACAAAAAAAGATAAAATAATTTTGTAATTATGAAGATATACAAGATTCGTATTTTATTACAGAAGTATATGATAAAAAAAAAATGTTATCATTATTTTTACTTACTGATAATATAAGTCATGGGTTACACTAATGTAAAAAATATTAAAATAAATACATTTAGATTAATATTTTAATTTTTCTCCACATTTTTTTTTCTTTTTGGTCTGCTTTACATTAAATGTCTTACATTTATTATTCCAAAAATTTGTTCTTTCATGTTAAGTGTGAGAAGTTAATACAAATCTAAAAATAAATAGTATGGTGGTTGATATATTTTATAAAACAAATTTAGATTTATCTCTGGGAAACTTGTAAAAAGTTGAATTTTTTAAAGAGGGGTATCATAGTTTATAATTTTATTTTGACTTCTTTTAGAGAAAATATGATTAGATCATAGTTATTGATAATAGATGGACAGTGTTAAGAATAGATTGTTCACTGCATTCTGTATATAATTTATTTATTATATGATTATTTATTTATTAATTTTTCTTACATCTTAGTGTAATTATTTTAGGAAATTTAGATTGTTTGTAATATGAATAGTTTCTTTTGTGTGTTTATCAGTGATAGGGACCATGGGTTGATGACTTTTTTTTTTATGAGTTGTCATCAGCATGGACATTGGGGGTATTATCAATCTATAGTTTGGGGGCCAAGAAAATTTGATTTACTATTTTTTGTCACTATGCCAAAAGTTAGTTCATCAGAACAATAGTAAATGAAGTGTAACCTTTTTGTAAACAGAATCCTAGATCCTGAGAACTAATTAATCACACTAGGACCAACCAATATGCTAACAACCAATGATGGTACATCTCCAGTGTCACCTCTTGCTTACTTCTGTCCATATGAGATGTTGCGAAAATTTTGAGAGGGCCTACCAACTCCCCAGTATTTTAGTTTCTTGACCATGGTTCAGAATTATGAGGCTAGTAACCTTCATGTTGCTTCAGAGTGTGACATAAATTAAAATCAAATGAATTCATGTGTTTTGACTAGTCAAAAATGTGTCACAAAATCTTTCTGCTGAAAAAAATTATTGTATTATCTTTGTTCATCGTCCTTTTCGTTCTGATTTTAATTGCTGTTGAAAAATTGTTGGAAGTATAGCAGAAAATGCCACCAAATTCAAAGTAACTACTATTAACAGATTGAAAATGTCACCCTATCTGTATAACAACCGGCATAAATCAAAATTTGATGTTCATTTCTTCATGTTAGTGTGTTTGGTTCATGGTCCCTATTACAGATAAGTACCCTTTTTAAAGTTTCTCATTTAATATTGTTACAGGGTTAGTTATCTCTTGAATATGGCAAAGATCCATGTAATTAGCACACAAGTTCTCTTAGAGTAAATTGTACTTTAATCTGTAAGCTTCCTGTACTTACAGAAAGCACAAATAACACATTAAATCCACAGTAGCACAAATTCAAAGTTCAGGCAGCAATATAAATCTTTAGGTCACTGTCCCGTTAGGTGAATGAAATGCATAATTACTATCAAACGTTCTATTCTCTGTTGCTCCTCTACATTGTCCTGATGTAGGCTGGTAAGCACTTCATAGGAGCTTCTAGAGAGTTCTAGCCAAATAATCACCCTAAAACATTCTAGATTTTTGTAGAATTATCAATTTTTGATACCAAATATGTTGCTATTGATCTTTCTGGCCTTAATACCATTTCATCGAAAGCAGAGTCCAAAATTTCTGTAACAATATTAAGTGAACTGACGCATGTGTATATTATTATTAGAGCATTTTGATACTTTAATATTTTTTGTAAGGAATAAATTTTTATAGCCAAGTGTCAGTAATCTAAAGTGTACTTTTTTACATGAAGAAAGAGAAGAAATACATTTGAATATAACTGTAAATTAAAATTTGCCTTATTATAGGCCTCATCTTGTTACTTCATAAAAATGTTCTGGATTTTTTTTTTTTTTTTTTTTTTTGTACTCAAAGAATAATGAATTTAATATTTATTCTTTTTAAGCATACCTTTATTTATATATATATATTCATAAATCTGTTTTGCTATCCTTAATTATTGACACTCTGCTATTTATGTTAATATTAAGTACATTAAAAAATTTATTTTGCAATTTTTTTTTACAGTTTGTTTATAGTGTATGGCTTTTAAAATTTTATATTTATGCAATTTCTGTCTGTATTTATTATCAAGTTATTTGTATGACTTTAAATTACTCTTATTAAATATAATAGATAAATAAATATTGTTTGATATCTGTAGTGTTTATAAAAATTAGTACTACTTGTATTTAGAATAGTTTGTTTAAACTGAAACTCTCTCTCTAAATAAATTAGAAATTTCTTCTTTAAAAAAAATTCTGTAATTTATTGAGAAGTCATTTAAATTTATAGATGAAAGGGATAAATTGATTTCTTTTAGTTTAAATTAAATTTGAGTTAAAAATTTACATTAGTTAGGTTAAAATACATTAAAAAAAATAAAGTACAGTGTGTAATGATGCATTTTTAGTAATATTCTTTTTTTCTGTTTCCAGACAAAATTGACACCCCAAGAGCGGCTTAAGAGAAAAATGCAGTTGGCTTTAAAGAAGCAGTGTGAGTATATTTTTAGAGGATTTATTCTGATAATTGTACTAAGTTTTCAGATCCGTCATTTAAAAATATTTTGTAAATATATAATGAGAAATAACATTTCATATATTTAATATCCATGTTTAGCAAATGCATTTTATATATTTATCCAGGTCAGTTAGAAAGATTTGAAGACATGTAGGTAATAAAGTGTTTTTACAGTAAAAATCCAAATGTTTTAAATATATATATTTTAAATATTGTTTTGCATTAGTAATTAAGGATTGATTTATAAATATGTGTGTCTTAATCTTATGTAGCTTACAAAAATTTAAATAGTATAAATTCGTCATTAAAACTCTTCTAGCATTACTGTTCTGGTTTTTTTTTTCTTTCTTAAATGCCTGTGAATTTTTTCTCCATTTTTATTTAAATCAACTGTTTAGTTATGTTCACATTTATGTATCATTAAAAAGGAAGAAGGTTACTTAAAAATACAAGCATATGCACTCCACAATTTTTTCTTTATGACAAAATTTTAATTTAATTTGAAATTTACTCATTTCATCAAATGTATTCTATTAATATGTACAGTGTTTAATCTAGGTCTGACTACAGAAACAAAAGTTAAAAGAGCATTTTGTTCCATGATAATATAGAACACCTCGTCTAACAGTGAGCATATTTAATACAAGAGTTTTAAACAAGCAAATATTATTTTTCTCTTACAAGTTTTATTCTTACAAACTGTGAAAAGAAATATGGAAATTGTATAATTAAAGATTTATGCATAAGTAATCAAAAAGGCTCAGAGAAATCCAATATGAATCCTAAGTAAAGGTAGGTCTTCAAAGGCCTCCTAGAATGAATCCTGGACCTAGATATAGATAGTGCTCTTTTGACAACCATGATTTTATAAAATCAAATGTTAAATATTCCTCGTCAGCTGTTTTTTCTAAATATACATTAAAATTTTAAATATATTTGTATTTGCTAAAAATGTGTGAATTTTTATTAACATTTTAAGTAGTATTTTTGATACATTTGTGTAGATAAAGCTGATAAACAAGCTCAAATGGAAAAAACGGAAAAGCAGTTGCAAGAAAGACAGGTAAATGTTTGCATTAATGTTGAGTTTTAAAAAATAAATCCAGTTTGAAATTGTATATTATGTAAAATTAATTATTATTGTGATTTTAAAAGGGATCAATTTTTTTTATGATAATTCTATTATAAAATTATTTTGTATTATTTCCTTTCCCAGTTATGCATAATATTACCAGTTACTAGAATAATTTTTCTTTTTTAAAATTGTTAAAAGTTTTACTTGGTTAAAAATTTGGGTATTGTTTGATGTTATGACTGTCTTTTTTCGTTGTAATTTAAAGATGCTTTTATTTTTAAAAAATATTTATTTTAGTGAAATTAGGAAAAAAGAAAATTATATTTTAGTATTGCTTATGTAGTCCTATTTTTGATCACATTATTGTAAATTGTTTTTCAATTTGGCTGCAAGTACTACAGTAATAATTGAAAGATGTTTATTAATCTTCCTAATTAATAAAGTCCAATATCATAAGTCCAGTTTAGTAATGGAGATACAATTGTTCCCCTATTTCCATAATTTTATGATTTCAAAAATAAACTGGTCATTTAAACAAGTTCTGCAAAACTTTTAACTCTTTTGCCACCTTGAAAATATAGATTGCAATATCAACTTACAGATGCTGTTTCATGTTTTATATACTATATTTATTGATTTTCTACTATGTTTATTTCCAATTTGAAAATATTTTGTGATGGAAAAAAATTTATAAAATATTTTTCATTGATTTAAGTGCCTTAATTATTCTGTGCAATTGTTCATGACCCTTAGATAAAAAGATGTCGTTTTAAGAACTATTTCAGGTGTTGTTTATGGTTAAAATGTTTTTATGATGTACACTAGAGAATATAAATAAAATATAAAAGTGTTCATCAAATAGATTTCAATAGTGCAAGCATCTGAAAATAATTTTAAGTCCCTGCATATTGCTTATATTGTTCAGATGTTTAAGTTTGTTTATTTTTAACCATTTTAAATCTGGAGTAATTTTTTAATTTAGAATCTTAATTATGTTATAAAAGAAAATTATATATGTTTAATTCATTATTTTCAAATTTTTAATAGGACAGAGCAGAGGAATTGAGAGAAATGGCCATTAAATTACGACAAAGGTAAACTAATTGACAAAATAAATCATTTTTAGTTTTCTAATTCTTAGAATATGAAAAAATTATATCTAATCAATGCAGTTTATTTTACAATTTGAAAACTTTATGTAAATAGAGATAAATCTGTTCCACTGGTAAATTATTTCCACTATAAGTAGAAAGTTTATTATGTTATAACCATAATATAACATGGATTTTTTTTAAAATTTTCATTTTTAATTTAAACTTTATATGGTAAATTCTTAGTATCACATAATATGGATTAAAAAAGGCCAGATGGGAGAAAGATTAAGCAGAAGTACAGCTATTTTTCATTTGTGTAAAATTTAATTGAACATAGGTTCATATTTCTGTCAAATACAGTTTAAAGATTAAACATATGCAAAGTGATACATTGCATATTACATGTTATATGTTAAATTTTCTTTAAAAAAATTGCTAATTTTTTATTTTTTTCTAAAAATTTACTGAAAGGTAAGTAATTTTACTTTTGAATATTTAATGGACAATTTATATGAAGTGTTACATAATACTTTTTCACTATTGGTTTTTGAGAATTTAAAGCATATAATTTGTTAACTTTCTCTTATATTTCTTCAGAAGAGTATTATGTTATTTAGCTGCACAATTATTTGGGTATTTTAATACAAATTTTTTCACAGTTGCTTCTATTATTCTGAAGGATTTATAATGCTTATATTAAGCCATAGAATAAAATTAGTTTGTAAAGTTATCTACGACGATGATCTTGAAAATTTGATTTGTAGGTTATGTATAAAATATCTCTTAGCTCTCTCCTCAATTGTTAATGATTTCATACTGATTTATGAATTTAGCTTTCCAACTTGAGCTGTATTAATTTCTTTCAAAGATTTATACTTTTATTTACAAATGGATTTCCTTTTAGGGAACGAGAAAGGAGACACAAGATGCGTGGTTATGACTATGATTCGGATAGTGATAGTGCTTGGAGTAAGAACCCAGATTATAATCTTCATCCCTCAGAAAGCATTTACTTTTTAAAGAAAAATGACCCACCTTCTACTAGAAGTAATAGTAGTTACAGTAGTCAAGAGCGTAGCCCACCACCTGCTATGTCTTCTATTAGCAGACACAGAAGTCGATCAAAAACTCGTAGGAGTCCTGGAGGTGAAAGGAGGAGATCTCCTTATAGAAGGAGAAGTCCAGTAAAGCATAGTCCTAAAAGAAGCCCACAACGCAATTATAGAAAAAGCCCTATGTATAGTTCTAGAAATCCTTCTAGTTCAATGAGAAGATACTCACCACAGAGAAGTTCACCTCGCAGACATTCTCCTGCTAGAAATCAATCTCGTAGATATTCGCCATCCCGAAGTGATTCTCGTAGATATTCACCGTCTAGAAATGATTCACATAGATATTCTTCAAGGCAATACAGGTTTGTATACTTTAATATTTTTTTTAAAATTCGTTGAGAATTTTTTTAACTCTTACAGAAATGGTAGTTTATTTTCCTTCAACTTTTGAATGACAAAAATATTTTCTGTTTCTTTTGGAAGCATTTTGTTTAGTTTCTGAAATATTTTGAGATTTGAAACTAAGGTAATTTAGTCAATATAATTATGAAATAAATAAAACTATAAATATTACTTTTATATTCATACTATTTTTGTATGTTTAGAAATATCAAAGAATGATACTCATTTGTATTAATTGAGCGTGTTTTATTTCCATCAATAATTTTTTTTGTGAATAAATCCCAATGTGTATAGTAACATATTCTACACACATTGTGTGTGTGTATAATATGTTTCTTCATGGTGTTTATGATATATTTCTGGTCTATTTTTGAAACAGATATCATTGCTGTTTTTATTGAATATATTTTAAATTATAAATGATGTATACGTTATAATTGATAGAAAATTTAAATTTAACTAAAGTATATCTTTGAATTTATACAGGCAAGGAAATCATTCTCCATCTAGAAGATCTAGATCACCTGCATCAAAATCATATGGCACCAGGCCTTTAGTTGATTATTAATTGTTTTCATTCAACATTGCTTATTATTTTATATTTTGCACATCATATGTTTAAAATCATTTATTTTCAATTTACATTGAGAGAAGACAATAAGTTATTTTTTCAAATGATTTGTATATGTAAATATATATATCTAAAATGAAATTTTTTGCTGTTTCATAATTTATCAAAAATATTAAATTTTGCATTGTTTATTTTAATTTTAATGTATTAAATGAGTAATAAGTAAACAATGTTTATAAAAAAAATGGCTTGTGATTTGATTTTTTATATTTCAGAATTAGTCATTGTAGAAATTTTTGTTATATTTTTGCAGTGTGATTAAAAGTTTGATGCAGTTCGCATTCTAAATATGTGCATGCTTGTAGTATCATGGTTGATATTTTTATGACACATAATGCAATATTTATATAAACTTTTAGTTGGAAGTTTTATGTTCATCTATTTACCTCCAGTACTCCCAGTTTTTTAGAAACTATATTCGTTAATTTCCTTAAAACTTCATGTTAAATATTTTTCTATCTAAATCGGTGTTTCTCAAACTTCTATTAATATCCCCAATACATATATGCAATGTTTACCTTATAAAAAGACCAGCAACATTTATGCTTCATCAAAATGATAAATATATTATATATAATTAGAAGTGAATCATGAATTTTTAATCTAGGCATATGTTCTCCATTTGAAAAATGGAAAACTATTTTTTGCTGGATTCCAATGAAAAAAATGTGTTAAAAAAAAGAAGTGTGAAGTGTTTTAAAAAATAAGATTAAGAATGTTTAGTGATAATTCTGTTTTATTGTTTAAAAAAAAACTTTTCTAATTTCTAGATATCTTTTTTAGTGTTATACATTCTGTTTTTTTTTTTTTTAATTATATATAGAGTTAATTTTTTGTAAATAATTGTTAATCTCTGAGGTTTCATTGATGTATTGAAAAATAAATAGTTGAGCTTGTGTTGACTGCAATATAAGGTTTTACCTCATGCATATTCCATAAAATGTCTATTACATTTGTTTTCCAGTTGGGAATCTGGCATTCTCCTCATAGAAATTATTTTATATAAATATTGAAAATATTAGCTTAATTTTTATGCATGTTAATGTCCAAAAAATAATAATAAATTGGAATACAGAGTTTAAATATCATGTTGGTTGCAATTATTAAAATATTTTTTTCTTAATGTTCCATTTTCATTTTCTAGTTCCTAGAAAAATAGAGTATAATTATTTCGCAATTGCATGCATATTATGAAATTTTAATTATTTAAGTAGATATCAGATTTCTCATGGTTTACCCTAGGGTAATTTTGTGAGATGTTTCATCAGTCTTACTCTTGAAATTTAAAATATACTTTATGTGCCTTTTGATGCCATATATTTTACGCCACTTACCATCTGAAGTCGTATATTTGCCAGTTACCATCCGAAGCCTTGTATTCTACTTAGTATACATCTTTCTTGAGAGTGTACGTTTGTGGTTGTCTAATAGTAATGTCTTCCCATTACAGTAGGGATCTTCAGAAAATTGTTTGACCTTGGACCCAATTTTCTTTGGATAAATATTTTTTTACATCATATAGTTACATGAACTAAATACGAATTAAAACATTTTCTGATTATAAGTAAGTAAAAAATTTATTTGAAAACTATTCTTTGATATATATATATATAAATGTGCAATCTTACCATTCACTTAAAACCAAATAAATGCTTTTGTGTTAATGGAGCTGTATTACATTGAAATAAAAATTTAATTCTTGAATGAATATTTGACACTGCAGAATGTGAAGCATCTTAAATATTTGACTGAGTTGGTGGAATTTGTGAATTTCAGTTGTTGCACATCTCAAAATTTCATTAGTTTCTTTGACTTCCGTATTTAATTTTGAAACTTGGAGTCATAATTTTCATTTTCAAAAGCCTTGTTTTAAAGCTACTCAAGGGCCATTGTCATTGTATCTCATAATTTTGATCTAGTGATATATTTTTTCACTGAGAGGCCCTATTGTGTAAGCTTGAAATCCTTGCTATCGAGGGTAGATTCTGGTAATTTGTATATTACTTTGAACTTGCAGTGTAGAGGGGTTGATGTACGTTAAATATGTCTAGGCTCAAACTCGGAATGTTGAATAGTTATGTAAGTGTGGAGTGCCAGAGCTCGGTTATCTTTCTTGTCACAAGACCAGGGCTCAGAATTTTGAGATCTACTACCAGTATCCCTTGTGTTGATTCAAAGTACAATATTAATTAATCAATCAAAAACTGAACGTAGTTATCTTAGATGTGTAGTACTTGTGACATCTTTTTCTCTTGGATATTTTTAATGACTCTATCATCCCCTGGAATATTGCCCACTTTGGGAAACACTGATCTGAATTCTGAAATTTGTTCCTGAAGAATAAGCTATATTGACATCATACTTGCTATTCCAACGAATCGTTCATGCTGTACTTCGTGAAATCAGTAAATAGTATAAATTTTTTGGATGTTACTCTGTGTTTTAAAAGAATTTAAGCACAGAATTATGTCATGAAAATTTTTATCACATTTTATAAGTGTGTATGTAATGTATGTAAAAAAATTATATTACTTTTTTTATAAATCTTTTACCAAAATCAAATGTTATACATTAGCTTCAAAATGTGTTATGTTAGTCCTCCTCCTCCTCTACTTTTGTGTTAGTATTTTATTTTTCATGTACTAGGAATTTGTTAGAAGTATGTTATCTAATGAATTTTTATTTGAAAACATAATAGATTTTGAAAAAAATTATGTTTTATTAAATAATGAAATGTTTGATATTCCATATGTATAAGAGTTTTGTATTCGAATTCACATCCAAAAATAGTTTTATTACAAAATCTGTTACTCCATTTCTTTCTTCTTCTTTTTTTTAAAGTAATGGTGTTATAGAGTTTATCCCTGAATATATTGTATTAAAAGTAGTTTAAATGAAGTATGGCAGATAAATTTCTGATGCTTGTTTATATTTGTTTTTTATATACTTTATTTACCATCTTTTGAAATTGTTTGCTGTGTGTGTATGTGTATATATTATATATGTATAAATTTATTTATCCTTGAAATAGTAGTACCTCATCATTATATTTGCTTAACAAAAGCATTTTGCTTCTTTTATAAAATTTTATGTAGAAAATATTAATATAGTACTCTATAAAATAAATATGTATTGTGCTGAATAGAATTTGTGAGAATGAAAAAAAATGTGAATGAACCAGTAATGCTTGTATTTTAATATTCTTTTAATAAGTATGGTGTTTTGTGTAAATATTTTTCTCCCTTCTCTAACTTGCTCAATACTCATTATTACTGTGAAAAAATGATATATGTATTTTGTTCAGCCTCTAGATAAATTTATTTATTCTGCATTTATGCTAAAAGTTAATAAATATTTCTGTATAGTTATCTTGTTTATGTATTTTGTAATTGCTTCTAGGGAAGAATTTGAAAAAGACCGTACTTGCGTACTATTGCGACTATGTTGGCAACAATGAATAAAACCACACGAATTCTAGAAATGGAATATGCTGACAGAAATATGGAGCATGTAGAATTTGGCTTAAGAATTCGGTAAACCTCAGATTCGCATGTTAGAATTATGAGTTTTCCATATCAACAAATGGTCAGGCTTAAAATAGTAGCAAATGGAGAAATATGAAACAAAGCTCACGGTTGCCAATTTGGTGAGTTATCTTGAAAGTTGGCACTGTTACAATAGTACGCAAGTACGAAAAGACTTGTAGCATCCTAAAAGATTATTCATAACCCTGGAAGTCGTAAGGCAATGTAGCAATTTTCATTCTATGGATCTAAAATCATAATTATGATTTTTGCCTCTCATGCATTTTTGAGGAGTTATCTATTAAATGAACAACAATTCTTTTAAGAAAATACCGGTAATAAATTTAAAAGAACATTTGAAGATAAATTATAAGGGCTTAAGATGAGGGAAATAAAAATTGCTTGTGTCATAATCAAAATTAGGACACATTAAACTGTTGCAAAGGCTTTCCTTAAAAAAAGTTCGAAACCTATGTATGAAATTATTCATAAACTTTCCCATGTATATATATCCCTTTTCATGACTACTAATGGCCCATTTATCTGTAAAAATGCTAATTTTTTAAACCTTGGAGCAAACAGAATTATTTCCTCGCCTGTTCTTTTGATGGACTTTTCTTTGCTTCATGGGTCAGGTCTAGCTGGAAACTTAGACAAGAGGCATAAGAAGCAAACATAGAATTATTTTCTTAGGAATTTTTGGTTTAGGAGAATTTTCTTGCTGTAGTGTGTGTGCATGGCAAATATTTATTTTTGTAAAAAACAAATTCTTTAAAACAAAAACTGGTTATAATTAAATTCGTAAAATAATGCCATAATTGCCTGAAGTGCCTGGGGAGATGAGAGGAAGTTGTAATAAAATTTTGTGATTTTCTGTGAAAGCAATAACAACTGCCTGATTTAAATTCTATTGCCTTCCTGTAATTATTTAACTTATATGTGATTATATAAGAAGGAGGGTTAACTTTGAATACTTGATGTCACATATTTTTGTATTTGTCATAGAAATGTTTTAAATGTTACGGACACTGAGAAGTTTTTGTTCTGTGTTGATACCAGTTAATAATGGCTTATTCAAATGTGCTCAGCAGACTTGAGGCTCTAAGGTTTGAGTCTCTAGTTCTAGATTTGGTAAAAACTTCTTAAAAAATGAATGTGTGTAGATAAAAATGCTTCAGAATTTAATGAAAACTCTTGGCACTTCAGCTGGTTCCACTATAAAAATCGGTGTTCAATTCTATGGCCCACAAGTGGTCTGTGTGTGTCTTCACAATCATACTGCTTAGTCTTGGCTCATGAATTAAAAGATGATTGATGATCCCCTTCCCTTGTGGTGGGACTGTGTTCTTTGATTGGTTTTTGTGCATTCAAATTTCTGATGCTTTTCAATAGCATCTTTTAGTCATAGATGTGTAACTGTTGTATAATTAAATCATTACTGCTTTCATGTGTAAAAATAATTTGCAACTATATCCTTTTGCTGGTTTTTTTTTAATTGCCTTTTTTTAAGGTGGAAATTTGATAGAAGGTTGTGATTATTGTGCTGAATAATATTTGAGGTGAGTGATGGAATTTTCTGGTCCTGCTTCCACTAGACCAGGGGTGGTGAATCAACGACACATGTACCATTGATGGCACATGACACAATTTGGGCATGCCACCGATCAAAAGGGTTTGTATTTTAGCTCAAAATAACAAAGTTCACTATGAAGCAATATGAACAAATGCGAGTGATCAGTCTTGTTGTGCGAGGCAGCGGGGAGCACACTCATTTGTTATTGTTTTACAATCCTAACAGAAGTTATCTAATCCAGTGGCGTAATGTACACCCTCACATAACTGGGAGGGGGGGGCAGGATTCTAGAGGGGCCAAAAGCTTGCCCGGTCGCAAGTATGTATTTAACCAATTTATAAAATATTAGACTTTGCAGGAGTGCCCTAATATTTTCCATTACGCCACTGATCTAATCTGCTACAACAGAAGTTACACTTATGTTACTTTAATTTGAATTATACGTATAACTAAAACATTTACAAAAATACAGTGCAAAATGTATTTTTTTTGTAGTAAATACAGAATTTTGTGTTAGTATTTAGTTTTATTGTTTTCTCATAATCACAAGTCAAAATTATTTGAGGCTATGTCTGTGCCTCATTAAATATTTCTTTAGAAAAAATGGCACGTTGATCCATAAAGGTTCGCCACCCCTGTACTAGATTCCTCATACAGAATGAGGGGTTAATATGTTGAAGATCGGCAAGTGGAATACATTTTTGTATGCTATCATTGTCGACTGTGATTGAGAAAGTTGTGGTTTTGGTCATCACAGTTTATGATGTTTCTCCATTTGTCACTGTATGTCAGTATAAATCGAGTGTTTATAAAATTGGTTGGCCATTTATATTAAATGTAAATTTTTTAAAGTTATTTTAGCATAGAGTTACCTGATGTAATTTAAAAAAATATGTCTTAAATGAGCACTTTTTTATTCTGCATTGTGAAATGATTGTAATACTCACTATACTGTACTTGCCTTGTTTCTAATGCACTATTATTGGTGTTGGGAGCTAATTTTAAAGACCAAAGAGAATTGCTTACTATATCCCAGGAACAATGAATTATTCTTGTCTTTTGAAATCATAACATTGGAAATGGTTACAATTTTCTGTTATTGTGAAACATTTTGAATATAAGTAAGAAAAAAATGAATTCTATATTGTGAATGTTTGTTATTATGAACCTTATATCTATGTGTAATGTATTTTTGTAGAATTTTTTCAGATAAATGAGGACTTTTGAGATCATTGTGTGTGCTTGTCGCTTTGTAATAATTGTTCTACCTTCTTTCATTCATTTCTTGTCTATAGAATAGTAGTAGTAGTAGACAAAGCAATAATTTGTAAAAGTTTTTCCTAAATAAATAAAATAAAACTTTTTCTTAGAGTTTCTGTTTTCTCTATTTTATGCTCACATGTTGAAAAGTTAAAAAATAAACTTTGTTTGCCTTTTTTTTCTTTTTGTAAATTTAACCAAAAAATAAAGATTGACTTTACATTTTATTTATTAAAATATAAATTTATAAAGTGTTTCATGATGAAAATATTTTCCTGCACATATTATATCTCTGAATAGTTATGAATTTAATATTAATTCTATTGGCTGTTTATTTAAAATAGTTGTGATGTTAGAGGTGTTGATATTAATTAACATTGCAACTGAAAAATTTTTACAATAATTTATTGTCACAAAGCAATAAATGAAGACGTGTTGCTCTATATGCATAGAATAATTGTTATTTTAAATCTGTAGTATGTCCTAAGGGATTTTGTTTCAACAAACTTGCAGAAACAACCAAATTGGTTTCTTTATCCATTTAATTATTTACTTCGATTATCAATAATAACTTTTCTATTCCAAGCAATTTTTTTTTAACTTTTAGATTTTTGATATCTGCTATGATAAATTGAATAATAAATAAGAAAAAGTTTTATATAGCACACATGCAAAAATAACTGATTTTAGTATAACACTTTATTACTGTTTGCTTCTAAGTTATTAGTCTTGGAATTCTATTCCTATAAACAACTACTGAAAGGAAAATATAAACATTTGAACAAAAAAAATGCAATAAAAATAAGACAAAAAGGACAATTACAAGAGATAGTACAGTTTGAGTTGTGTAATACATACCAGTAAGAAAAATGGACGCCTGTGATGATACTGCGGCGTTCATGATCAAATCGGGCCGAGGTAGCCTTGCGGTTTTTGTCACGAACTCGTGGCTGGCGTATGGCGAGTTCGAGTCCTGGTGTCATTTGAACACCCGTCGTGTAGTGAGGTCCGATGCACAAATCTGACTAGGATCTAAGTCCTCCCGTAGGTATGGTTTGGCAGCTTGGAGAGGGAGGTGTCCTTGTCACTTGACCGAGTAAGTGAGTGAATATTAACGTCGCACTGTTAAGTTATATGAGAGCTTTTGGCGACGCACGTCGTAATTTTGAACCACGGTCAAGTGACGAGGACGACACCTCTCCTAACTACCACACCAACGGGAGGACGTTTGATTCCCCACTGATTTAACTTGCGTCACTCCCCTATATGACAGGTCTTTAGTGGTACTGGGCTTGAACTCATGACATGGCAGCCACGATCCGATATCTTGACCACTAGGTTACTTCGGCCGTCAAAAGGTTCAAAATTGCGAGCGTCTATTGCCAATAGCTTTCGTGTTGTTTTATAGGGGGACGTTAATATAACTTCCACACACTGTTTTCTCGATCAAAGCAGCACGCAATATGTAGCAGTGCACAGTTATAGGCTCTAGTGATGGTTTGACCCTTTTCCTGATAATCTGTTAAAAGATAATTCACCGACAGTTCCAAAAAAAAAAACTGATGGTATGACCTTCCCTGCAGACTTCTTGGAGGGAAGGGATTGAGATGAGTCTGTGTCTCCATTACTTGCTTATCTATTTGGTCACTAAATCATACCCATAGTTATTATAAGACTTAAAAAATGATCGTTTCCATCCGAAAGGGGTTCAACATCTATCTCCCTTGACAGCTGATGTTACTAACAGTGGCGAACCAGACGATGTGTCTCCAATACACGGTGTAGTGTATGGGTCTTTGTAACCGGCACTTGAATCGTGTTCATGGGCTGACCGCATGCACTAATGCACGTACAATGAGTTATGAAGCGTCAGCAGTGGACCATACAAGAATGAAAAAATGTCGTCTTGTACGACGAATCAAATTTTCTGGTATATTGCATATTAATGGACGAGTGCGAATACTCAGATTTCCAATGGAAACCCTGGAACCGGAATGCATGTTTGGCCGAATACAAGGCTGTTTTGGCAAGACGGTTTTATGTGTAGAACGATGTTTTCGTGGGGCGCATTAGGCACCCATCATTCAGATGAAACAATCCCTGATGTCTGTGCTCTATATAAACATAGCAGACCACAGATGTACCCCTTCATATCAACAGTATTCCCAGCGAGTAATGGCGTTTACTAACAGGATAATGCACTCTGCCATAAGGGCCGAATCATTAGACAGTGGTTTGACGAACATTCTGGTGAATATCAAGTCCGAACCGAATTTGTGTGTTGTCACTGCCACACCTCGTTATGTGCAAGATCAATTAGTGAGTGCCTGATACCAGATTCCTCAGTCTACCTATCAACTACTTGTCTAGTCAGTGCCTTTATGGGTATTTGGCAGTTTTGAGATCAAAAGATGGTTCTACTTCATATGAAAAAGGCGGCCATAATAATGGCTTTTTAATATATATGGCCGCGATAGCCGAGTAAACATAATTGAGTGGATACGATCGCGAGCAAGCAGTTTGGAGTTTCAATGCTGAGCCCGATGTCATTCAAGTAGTTGTAATAATGAATGTGTCAATAAACTATTCTAAGGTTAAAAGAAACCGCGCAGAAGGTGGACATGTCATGAGAAAGCATGAGGGTAGTCAGAGTGAGTGAGTGAATATTAACGTCGCATTGCTCAGCTACGCGAGAATTTTTGGCGACGGACCACGTAATTTTGAACCATGGTCGAGTGACGTGGACGACACATGAGCTGGCACCTCCTCTCCTAACTACCACACCAACGGGAGGACGTTTCAGCTCTCGACAGATTTAACGTTCATCGCTACCCTACACTGCGGGTCTTTAGTGGTACTGGGCTCGAACTCGTGACATACCTGCCATGATCCGATACCTTGACCACTGGGTTACCACAGCCCCGAGGGTAGTCAGAGGAAAATATGTATCCCTAAGCAAAGCGGCCTCGATAACCCAGTGGTCATGGTCACAAACTTGTGGCGGAGTCCTTCTTCCAGTAGACCCGTAGTGTATAGGAGCTGATTCATGTTAAATCTGTCGTGGTGTGTATTCCCCGCTATCGTCGGAAAGGTTGTGCGTTCATCAGTTATCCAGAATCATTCTCCGATGGATCCCAATTCACTGAGAATTCTGGATATTACCTATTGTACAGAGAGAAAAAAGATCCCTTTAACAACCATGGCATGAATTTTATCATTCTGACTTAGGTACCATGGTTCTAGTTGGTATTTTGTGTAATGGTAAAACACACAGTTGCACAATCCTAAATGCAAGTACCACCATATTGCACCGACGATCCCTTCGGTCGTGTTCATTTTTGGAAAGGTTCATTTTTGAAAAGAAATTTGTTCATTTTTGGAATTTTGTTCATGAATGGCACTGCACTACTAAAACCGAGTGGCCATGTTTACGAAATCATGGCCGGAGTTGCCGAGCGTTTGTGCCACTGAACCTGCCGTGTTGAGGGATCGATGCCCGTTAAATTCGTCTAGGTCCAAAGTACTGTCGTTGGCCTTGGTGTGGAAGCTAACAGAGCTTGGGTCAGTTCAGGTGTTTGTCCTCACTATTTGACCAAGTTCAAAATTACGACGTTTTTCATCAATAGCCCTCGTGTAACATTAAATTGCGAAGTAAATAATCAATCAGTGTACATCAATACAAGCCTCTGAGACCCTAGAGAATGAAAATATTGAGTACATAAAATATCCTGCGTATTCTCTCATGGCTCTTAAATTGCAGTAAACATACTTGGTTTAGTTTTAGTAGGTGTGCTGCACAAAAGAATCATCGTGCGCATGAGCTCAAGTGAGTGAATATTAACGTCGTACTGTTTAGCTACACGAGGGCTTTTGGCGACGGACCACGTAATTTTGAACCATGGTCAAGTGACGCGGACGACACCTGAGCTGGCACCCCCTCTCCTAACTACCACACCACATCAACGGGAGGACGTTTCAGCTCTCGACAGATTTAACGTGCATCGCTGCCCTACACGGCGGGTCTTTAGTGGTATTGGGCTCGAACTCATGACATGCCTGCCATGATCCGATGCCTTGACCACTGGGCTACATAACTACAATACTCTACTAACAGATCTTTCTTTTCTAAAAAAAAAAGCTACGAAGGAGTTTTGATACGGGGAAGAGAAGAAGAGCTGTGCCAGTGAATATTGCAGAAGCTCTTTTCAATAATTTTAGTGGAGAGCAGATATTACAGATATAAAACGTTGCACATTATATATAGTACCGATTGCCATCATACAGATTAGAAAATTAGTAGTTTCTGTGACTTTGAAATTGGCACCAAAGGAGCTAACATACACAAAACACATTATTTTTCTTTTATCTCGCGAAATGTGTCATATTTTGCGTTTTACCTTGATCAGATGTATAATATCTTACATTTCTTTAATCAATGTCTGAAGGTTCAACGTATAGATTACTAATAATTGTAAGATTTTAATCAGACTTCTTAACAGAATGTATAAAATCAGAATAGGAATAGCTTCTTTTTAATTATGATCATAACAAAAAAAAGCTATTCCTATTTATTTTTACAGTTATTACTTTTTTTTCTTTCGCGCGAATGCTCTCAAAATATATCCAATAATTTATGGACACCCCTTAGCTCTATTCAGAGCGAAAAGAAATCGAAATAAGACATTAAATGCTAATCGAAATTTGCTTGAGGCTTGTATAAGCAAGATGAGCAAGAGAAATGTTTCCTTAAATTGTATAGGTAATGGAATTTTTTTTTTTATTTATCCGTTTGCTCAACTATATGGATTCCAAATATTGATACAAATGACTGATTTTTTTGGCATTGTTCTCTTTTTCTTTTAAAGACTATCTCTTTTTTATACATATATATGAGATTAACATTGAATCTGTCTATTTGGTGATGTTACGGTTTTTAGTGGGGTAACTAGAGTTTTTTTCCCCGTTTCTAAATTACAAGCAATTTTATTTCTGGAAGATTTCATATAATACAGATTTTTTTTTCTATCATCCTTTCCTTGATGATGAGATTCTTTTTTGCCCTATGACTTCTTTTTTTTTTCGTGTGTCTGTTTTTAAATGTTTTACTTTTGAACATTTTAATTAATAAAATCGCATTCATGGCTTTTCGGTCGTTCGTGTGATTTCGTTGTCGTATGAGATGGATTTTACACTTACACTTTTTGGGATGGCCAATAACTTTTTAAAAAAATATTTTTTGACCTGCAATAATATGTGGCAGTAGATATACAAGTATGAAATCATTATGTTAATGAAAATAAATTAATACTTAATAATTTTATTAATTATCATCATATGTAATAAAAAGAAATATTTTTCAAATTTTCTTTTTGATAGGCACCTTTGAACTTTTCGGGCGAAAGGAGATATAGTACCGATTCTCAAACTGTAAGGCGCGTCCTCCTTGAGGGGCGTAATAACTCTAAGAGGGGTGTACAAGCATATAGAAAAGTCGAAAACAAAATATTATTTTTAAAAAATGATTAATTTACTGAAAGTAAACAAAAATACATTCTGACATAATAAAATATGCAATTACACTGATATAATACACTTATAAATGTATCAGTACTGCATAATGTATTTTATAATTAATTTAACAATATAAGTTAAGAACAAGTATAATAATTACTACTGACCCTTGGTCTTGTCATATATAAAATTATACACAAAAATTAACACTAGATAATTTTTTTGTATGGTTTATAATTAATCCCTTAACTGCCGATTAAAAGTTACGCGATTCGTTCCCCAATGCCATTGTTTTCCCAAGTATGTGATGTATCGGGAGGGGAGGAGAGAAGAAAAGAAATGAATAAGTAAATCCTCTGAAATAAGTACATCCTTCGCAAACACTCTGTCAAGGTCCTTTTATTGCATTCCAAAGCCTTCAGAATAATTTTATGTATAACAGTGCACAGATTAGATCGTACTTCGGACAGACGTATATATATGTCCGAGGCAATCAGCACACTGGTTGAGTGAGACATTTATATACGCCTGTGATACTTATAAGAGGTTAAAGTCGTGTTGTAGGTTTATCGCCAAAGTATAGTATTATTGAATTCGATACATTGTTATTGGATGGAGGGGGGGGGGGGGGCGATGAAAATCATGTGATTGAGTTTTGGGTCACAAATATAAGCGATTAGAAATTTGTATAGATGCTTTTTTCTGATTTTGCATAAAATGTATTAATATGTTTTTTATAAGAATCAAATTAATCGTACTCGTAGCACAAAAATATAGTGCGTCAAAGATGGAAAAAAAAAATGCGGACTTCATGACCAATGGGAATGATTCATAGTTAAAATCATTTTTCTCTAATCCTTCATCATTGGAACATTAAAGTCGCACTGCTCAGCTACACAAGGGCTTTTGGCGATCCTTCATCATTGGAGTAAAATACGAAGGCTATTGGCTACGAACCTCGTGATTTTGAACAACGGTCAAGAGACGAGGACGACACATGAGATGACACCACTTTCCTAATCCACCACTCTCCAACGTGAGGACTTTGAGCTACGACAGATTTAGCGCTCATCATTGGAATGTCAACAGCTATTTATTCTACAATAAAACCGCCGTGGTAGTCTTGTGGCCAAGGTCGATAGTTTCATGGCCGATGATGTTTGATCCCTGAGCTCAGCAAAAATGGGTATTCATGATTGGCAATAAAAGTGTTTCTAAACATTTTATTCCAAATGGAATCATGGCCGCGTAACCTGGTAGCTATTGTCATCAACTCGTGGTTAGCATTATCTCCGTCAGGTCGTAAGTTCGAGTCCTAGTGGCACTAAAGACCCGCCGTGTAGAGGATTAATGCACGTTAGGTCTGTCGAGACTGAAATTCTTTACGTTAGTAAGGAAGTTTGGAGAGTGGCATACTGTATCAAGTGTTTTCCTAGTAATTTAACCATAGCTCAAACAACCGTCGTAACAACGGGGGGCGTTTTAAGATTTCTATAGGCCCTGGGACCAAAGGCGTAGCTACCGCCGTATCAGCCTTATCAATTTTACGGGGCTCCTAAGCTATAGGGGCTTCAACATGTGCAACTACAGTACAATTAATAGGGCTTTCTTTTCTGAAAAAGGACCCCGAAGGAGTTTTGATACGGGGCCCACTCAGCACTAACTACGCCAGTGCCCGGGACCCTGAGCAAAAGTAAGCTATGGTCCTTTAGACAAATGCAGGCTCCACTTATGATCCTTAAAAGTAGACAGTGCATAGCATACGTCGTCAAATACACGTACAAACAATAACCCGAAACAAATAAATGTGCATGACTTGTAATCGCGCACAAACCGGCTCAACCGACTGTCGCATTTTGACTGAATGAGTAATGGTAGTGTATGGAGGTAGGCCTAGGCCTATACATGGATGATGGTCATCCCATGTAGCCAATTGATATATTGTCCGAAATTCCCAGTTTTTTGGAGAATACAGCCGGAAAAAACATTTGACCGTTGGAATTATTCGAATCATGATCTTATTAAGAATGAGTCGAGAACGAGACGTGGTCTCCATCGTGGCATTGAACTAGCTACGCCAGTGGCCCCGGGCCAACTTTTGCGTAGGGGCCCAAGGCCTCAAGAAGTCTTAAGACGTCCCTGTGTATGTATTTAAGTTACTGTTATCTCTCGAGTGGGGTCACGTATCGAGGGGTCATGACCAGGAACTCGTGGTCAGTTTTATTTCTGTCAAGTCACGGGTTCGAGTCCTGATAACATTAAAGAGTCCCTGTGTAGGGAGGGGGACGGCATTGGCACGTTAAATCTGACGATACTGAAAGTAGGCATGGTGTTGAAGCTTAGAGAGTGGTATGTCTGCAAGTGTCCCCGTCCCTTAACTAAATTTTAGAATTAGTAAGGGTATCGTCAGGAGCCCTCGTGTAGCTTCAAAAGTGTGGTGGTAGCAAACAATCAATCACTGTCTTTCTCCATTGTTTCCGAAATTGCAGGAAATGTTTTTGAACAAAATATTTAAGCTGATATGTATCTTATACTTCTGATGTATATAATGTAGATATATTAAGTATAGAAAGGATATTTTGCATTTTTAGTTAATGGTTTTAAAATCCTTTTCAAAAGGCCATGTACGATAGTTATGAAAACCATATGCTAAGCGGTCCTCACCCCCGATTTATGAAGTGAGTAAAATATGGAAGACTCGATGGAGATGCACTCACATCTCAGCTAAAGATAGATTCTGCAAATTTAATTACGATAAAGGATATCCTTTAAAAAACCACATTCGAAGACCGAAGTAGAAACAGCGCTTCATTTTAGACTTATGTAATCAGTAACATGGAAGAATGGATATACTCACAATGATAACGATTTTCTGCAATTTTACTTAATTTGAGAATTGAATTCATTCAAAGGGGACCACGTTCTGTAATCGAGATAGCTGCAGTTTCCCTAATTTGGTCTTATTCAGTCAATATAACAGGAAAGAATATAAATATTCCATCTTTCTTGAATAGTTTCGATTTTAAATTCGGTAATTAAATCGAGTCGAAAGGTCACATTTGATGATCAATGTCCTTATGTGGTCTTAAGGCTGCAGATTCTTCACAGCCAGTTTTACACAATTAGTAATAAATATGACTACACTTTCAAAAATTAATTAAAAACAAACAAGGAAAGATTTTTACTTATAGTTTTTATGCTCCATACGACAGCGTTTCTCAAACTGTGGGGCGCGCCCCTCTGGGGGCATTATAATACTACGAGGGGGCGCGAGTATATTGAAAAGTCGACAACAAAGGATTATTTAAAAAAAGTTATCGATTTACTAAAAGCAAACAAAATATATTCTGACATAGTAAACAATAAAATACACATTTACACGGATATAATTCACTTATAAAATGTATTGCGTGAATGAATATTAACGTCGCACTGTTCAGCTACACGAGGGCTTTTGGCGACGGACCACGTAATTTTAAACCATGGTCAAGTGACGTGGACGACACCTGAGCTGGCACCCCTCTCCTAACTACCACACCAACGGGAGGACGTTTCAGCTCTCGACAGATTTAACGTGCATCGCTGCCCTACACGGCGGGTCTTTAGTGGTACTGGGCCCGAACTCATCACAAGGCAAGCCATGGTCCGATACCTATACCACTCGGCTACCGCGGCCACATAAAATGTATTGCACATCGTATTTAAAATTAATTTAACAATATTAAGTTAAGAATAAGTTTAATAATACTACCAATGACCTCATGTGGCATGTCATATAAAAAATTATGTACAAAAATTAACACTGGATAATTTTTTTGTACACTTTATAATTAATCCCATAACTGCCGATTAAAAGTTACGCGATTTGTTCCCCAATACCCTATTTTCTCAGTATGCCCGCGTATGTGATGTATTGGGAGGGGAAGGAATAAATAATCAAATCTTCTGATATATAAGTAAATCTTTTGCAAATACTGTCAAGGTCCTTTTATTGCATTCCAAAGCCTTCGGAATAATTTTATGGATAGCAGAGCACAGAAAAGATCGTAATTCGCGCGCGGAAATTCATATGTATATATATGTCCGGGGAAATTAACTCTTTATCTGAGCGAGATATATATATACGCTGGTGGCACTTAAGAGGTTAAAGTCGTATTGTGGTTTTGGTGTCAAAGTACAGTATTATTGAATTCAATACATTGTTATTGTATGGAGAGGGGGGCTGCGATGAAAATTGTGATTGAATAATCGGTCGCAAATATTGAGAGTTTGAAATACACTGCCATACAGAAAAAATTAGTTTCTGTTAAATGGAATGCAAACTAGATGGCACAATGGTCTTTGTTTTTCAATATTCTCGTTTCAAAATCGCTTCACCACAAGACCAAGCGCAAGTTGTAGCATGGTTTATCGAATTTAAATCTGCAACGCATGTACAGTGCAAATGGGGCACTACCACACTGGTGTTTGGAAGTGAACTAATCTTCCCGGGCAATGGATGGAAGGAGGAAGTCCAATATCGTGGCAACTTAGATCTCTAGATATAACACCTTTAGACTTCTTCTTGTAGGGATACATGAAGAACATTGTTTACCAATCTTCAATTAATGACAGTGAGGAAATGATAAGCCGAATTACAGCGTCCCTTCTGATTGTTGATCTTGAATCGCTTCATGGAACGTGGATAGAAATCCCGTACAGACTCGACATATTAAGCGCAACTAATGATGCGCACATTGAAATCGTGCAATAAAACATTGCAAAAAGAACTTCAATGTTTCATTGCACGAAACATAAGCAAACAAACAAACAAACAAACAAACAAAAACCTTAAGTGAATATTTTTATATGTTTGTTTCATAATTAGTATTTGAAAGTGTAGTCATACTGTTCGGACATCCAGTATAATGATTTTCTGGAAACATATTCTCATCAAAATAAAAATAGTTTGAAATTTTTATTATTAGAACTGAGAATTATATTTGGAGATAAATCACTTAGGAGGTCGAGAAGATAGCAGATTTTCTCCAAGCTTCTTAACTATAATCCGTTCTTGAATTGTTTTGAGCCATATGTCTACAAAAGAAATATTTGTTTTATGTCATCTTTTAAATCTTTTCAGTTACAAGCCTAAATCCTTGCGCTTTTAGCTTCAACTTGTACAGGAAGGCAAGTTATATGAACTTTGTTATTTATTTATTTATTTTTTTCCCAGATGATAAACACATCTCGAAATCGAGCCAATTAACTTCGAATTTACTTTCATCTACCATCTCATCTTATATTTTTTTTGTGTGTTCTGTTTGTCGTGTTTCATCTTTTATAAACACGGGAAATGTCTTGAAGAAAACGAGGAGTATATTTCAGTCCTCCGGGATAGAAAGAAGGGGAAAGGGGGGGGAGGAATGTTTCGTAAACACCTTTCTCTCTCTGTCGCACCCCAGTTAAAAAAACACCCCTTAATAGACAGAGGCAGGCAATAGCTGTAATAAAGCGAACAAATAAAACAAGACAAAAATTAAACATTCTCTCGTACGTACCGAAAAGAAGGAAAAATAAAAATTTCAAGGGGGTAGAAAATAAGAGGGGTAAAAAAAAAAAAGGACCGAGATTTTTCGGGAGAAAGCAAGAGAAAGAGTCGAAGAAGTAGTAACAAACATACACTTGCTGTTAATTTCCCGTGGGAAATTAGTTTTATAACGAAGGCGACTGCCGACAGGGGGAGTCCTTTTCCGGTATGAAAAGAACGTGCATGCAAAACCGGAGAAGCTCCAGAGACGCACCCTGAAGGGATAGGGGAGAAAAGAAAACGGAAATTCCGGAAAAAGGAAGGGAATGCATCTCTGGTTCCATGTACGAGGAGGCTTAGATGCTAAGCTGAATGAATGTACATGTATTTTCCACTCTTCCCACGCACCCCCCTCTTTTATCTCCTTCAGTGTTGTAAGTAAATGTTACTTCAAGACACCCCCCCCCCTATCCTTCTAAGAAGGATATGAAGATCTTTTTTTGTTTGTTATTGCAGCAAAAGCTTCGTGAATACTCCCTAATGGACGTAAATGTAAGCTCGCTAAGAAGGTAATTTCGAACCAGCAACCTGTTGATTGTGGGTAGGTTTATTATTCTGAAAAAAAAAAAAAAAAAAAAATATATATATTTCTTGGAGTAGTTTTATTAAGTCCTAGATGGACTGAGTGATGAGAGGTGGAAATGGGGGAATTTAAAAAGACTTTGTTCTGAGGAAGTTGCTTATTGTATCACATAAAAGCTTCTTCACAGAAAAAAAAGGGAATTATATGTTCATTGACACAAAACCATTGATGATAAGATAAGACTACATCATTGCAAATATTTTGACACATTTTAATTATCGTATGTTTACATTTCACTGACCTATGTGACTATTGTGCATTAAACTAGAATATATGCATTATTAATAATTTTTTTATTAAATGAAATATACTTATCTAGAAAGTTATTTGAGGCTAGAAAGGTGTTAAGTTCTTTGCCTTAATGATTTTTAAAAAAAACTTATTCAAGAAAAATAGCATCATTTCTCACTATCAAAGAAAACGAAAAGAATAATATATTTCAATTTTCATCCAAACTTTGTCACAATTCTTAAAAAAGACACACAGACAAACAAGTACAATTTATGTAAACTAATTTATTCCCAAGAAAAATTAATGTAAAGGAACGAGAGAAAAACCTAGAAACAGTATTTGCCAAGGATTGATAGTTTGATTTCAATTTCGAGGTCACAGGTTAAAGTACGTGCGAGAACCCTTTCATATGCGACATGGCGGTAATATAATAATTACTGTTATCTCAAGAATTCCGAATACAAGCCTGAAAACGTGCATATATTTAGTTGTATATGTTCCGTATATTGTTTTGAGTTGAGTTACTTGCGGGCTGTGCTTGATCAGTTGAATCCGCAAAAATTATTGCTGGTTGTAGATGGCGTTGGATTTTTTTCCTTATCATATCCCATATGTGCTGTATGGAAAAGTCGGGTGATTACACTGGCCAAGTTAGCGTCTCGACGCACTATAGAGCACGTTGAACAACAGCAACGGTATGTACGGGTGTTTTCAACAGGATAACTCTCGTAAGAGTGTTAGTTAGTTGAAAAACACCACTCACTATGAATACTGCTCACGAATATAGCAACACTACCGAATCAATCCCTTGTATGAGGTATGCATTTGCAGTTAAAGTGCAATAACAATGGGAATGTTATTGCTATCATAAGAAATTGTTTTCCAAACCATACCTCCTGGAGAATTGTAACAGGTCTATTCGCGTTCTTCCAACTAATCCTCTTGGGGAATAATATTATTCTATTGAAAACTTTCCTCCTCCGAAGAAGATGTGATTATGCAAATCAAGGCTTGTATATAAAAATTAACTTTCAAGGTCGATAGGAGAGAGAGGTCAGAAGCTAACAGGATTGTAAGTAGTAATTAACGTAAAATTAGATTACTTTTGAAATCCTCTTCAATTATAAGAAGGTGTATTGCCTGAACGTGTTTCTAGTCTCGTCTTCTAGTTTCTCGTCTACCTCGCTATTGCTCCCCACATTTATCAATTGGTACATTTCTTAACTTGGATTGTTGCCTTTGTGTCGTTGTTAAGAATTTGTAAATAAATAGAGTTTATATTGACTGTGTCTCATCTTCCTTCTGACCCTCTCACACTAATGGATAGCAGGTACCATCTATTACAGAATGACCCATTCGACGCAAACAGCTTAGATCCAAGCACTCGCCTGGCTTTTTTCAAACAAATATGCCGCCACCATAAGCAACAAAACAGAAACTGCTCTAATTTTGCTTTCTCGCCATTTCGCTTTCCAATGAATTCTAGCTTAACACCACTGAAACCCTGGATGGCAGTAATTTGAAGTTAGTGGTATGAACGCTCTAGGGTGTGTGGTTTGGAGCAATTGATTTGTTACAGTTCATCCAGTGTCTTTCTAGTGCCAACACTGAAGATCCTATTTCTATTGTAGATGCAATAAGATGCCTGACTTCCACATCATGAATACGATGGTCTTTTCTATCAGTGAAGGTGTGTGTGAATCCGGGATCCGAGGCAGTACCTTTCCATAACAATTGCTGCTAACAATCTTGTACAATGGATACATCCCTGAAAAATCTGAAATATTGTGGAAAGAAACATCCACATTCTCGTAGCTCTATTACACCGCTTCGTTCAAACTCAATAAGTTGCTAGTACCGTTTTCTTCATTTTAAAAGGTATTTTTAACCCAAATCCAGCTCAAAACATCTAAGCACATAAATAATGCTCACGAAGTTTACATTGCATACTCAATCAAATGTCCTTTTCATGTTCATAGAAGCACTACTAACGCTATCCTTATTCTCTTTGCGTGAAGTTTGACGTCATCCTTCAGATATGCAAACATCAGTGACGTACACAAGAGGGAATTTGGAGGTAAAATCTCCCATAGACCAACAAATTTTTAATTTTTGCCATAGAGATTACTTTTGGGGCTTTCGTCTACGTGTTTTTAAGGAATGTACTCCCATAAGAGAAGCTTGGTACTGGCAAACATGCCTCACAAATTTCGTTTGCTTAAGGCTGTTTTCGGCTAATGTTAAAGAATAGGACCCGAATTCGAAATATTTTTTCAGATATAAAAGTATTCAAAGATTAATACTATATTCTGGCCTCACTATCCGGTAGAGAATCACATATTTTATCACACTACTCGTTTTTATCCGAGTTGAAATTTTTTTTCTTTTATAAAATGTGTTTCGCGCACTTTTTCTCTTACACCGTAATGCTAAATGGGCTATTCCCTTACATGTTAAAAAGAAAAACGAATTATTTATGAAATATTTTCAAATTTTAAAAACACACTACATTTTAAACAAATCCATAAGTTACAATGTTACAATTTTTTATACAAATTGAGGCATTTTTTCTGTCTGAAAATGTGTTCCGCGTTAAGTTCGCACTCTTGTGCATACGGCGAAAACAGCCTTAAAACAACTCTTCTTGGTGTGGGGCTTTATTTTCTATCAGTATTATAGATATATATATGTTACCTTTAAAGTGTATAATTAAGTTATTTCATAAAATAACTAGGTATTTCATGAAATAACTAGAAAAATTAGTTAAAGTATATAATAGATAAAAAATTTCATACTTTACCTTGTTATTCCATGAAATAACTAATAATAGACCATTAAAGTGAAAAATAAAGAATTTCAAAGTTATTTTATAAATTAGTTGGTCTTAAATAGCTAAATTCTCTCTGAAAAATACATTTTATCCTTGTTGTGGATGCTTATTTGATAAATAATAAGGAAAAGCAGATGATATAATTTATTATTGCTCATATTGCTAACGTTAGTTAAACAAAAAGGGGGGAAGGAGGAATATGTTGCAAAAACAGATTATATTTAAATATCGTCAAAAAAATACATGCTGGAAAGAAAAACTGTTGATTCATAAAAACATTGTGTAAATTTTTTCAACAAAAGTGTAAGAGAACATAAATTTAAATTTCATGAAATAACTTTATTTTACTTTCCATTATTTATAACAGCAATGATTAGTGTGATGACACATTGCATATTATTTTTGAAGCAAGGATATTTTTTTTTTACTGTAACTCCTTTTTTTACACGAGCACTTTTTAAATCCTTGTCCAGTGCTGCACCTTTGAGCTGTTGCAACAGATCGAATTGTTATGTCGATATTCGAAACTTCTTCAATGAAAATTAATTTTCGCTGACATATACTGAACTGAGATCGGAAAAATCCTTCCCCAAAGCAGCTATAAGAGATTCAAAATTAAAAACAGCTAGAACTGGTTCAAAGAACTTCCGAGTGCCGTATTTCATACTTTAGCGATCAAGAGTAATCGTTATTCAAAAGAATCCCTAATTAAATAGTAGATTTCAATAATTTTATATACTTTAACTGACTTGGTCTAGTCATTTCATGAAATACCTAGTTATTGTATGAAATAACGGATTTTACACATTAACGCTAATATATACACAATAAGTAGAAAAGGTTTTCATAAGAAAATTAAAGTTATTAACATACTAAATTAAACTAGCATAATTTCTAATGTTCGCTTTATATTTTCATTA
>BMAV01016980.1:650311-665146 GCA_019973955.1 Trichonephila inaurata madagascariensis | reverse complement strand
TTTATAATTAAAAAAAAAAAGAAAATTTCTGACGTTTTAATTAAAATGCTTAGGAGACATTACAAAGCAATATGAGTAACAATCTTGATATCTTCTGTAGCTGTTCTGCAATAAGGTTTTCAAAAACTGGAGTGGATCTAAGTACTTTGAGAAAATGCAGTAGTAAAAATTGTTTGAATCTGTGCTGTAGGTGATAGTCTTAAAATGAATGTCTTTAAAGCTGTTCTAGAGTTGCTGATACATATAAGAGAAGTGAAAGATTATCAGTGAAAAAAAAAAAAAAGATGAATTTATTAAGAAATTCTATTCTACAGTGCAATGTTTTATTGAAAGATACAATGAGCTTTAAGCTTTAGGGGAATCAAACAAAAAAGAAAATAATCGAATTTAAACCACCTACGTAAAAGAAATACTATGTTTAAGATTTAAAATAATCCACAGATAAGCACACAAGAAGCAGTTGACTTATGATTGATTAAAATAATGACGTAGTCAATTCAGATGGTTAGAAATGTAATTTAAAAAGCAGGCTATAATGGACGTGCTTCTTGCAAGAAGTCATTTATTAGTCTGCATAGCATAATTTTCGTAAAGAAACATGAAGAAAGCCTTGATCTTCTTGGGAATCTATCCTTTTCGACGATGAATCAAAATTTTAATATCCGTGAATCATATACGGTAGAGTAATGAACCAGAGGAAGTCAAATCAACACACATGCTGTATATAACTAAGAATTTATATAGAAATCTCTCAAACGCGGTGACGAAGGCGTAATAGTTCGGATGTACATTTGTATTTTATAAAAAGAAAGACGGATAAGTAATCTTACAAATAGAATGCTCACTTTAAGTCCTTTGCTTCCCTCTTAAGGTTGTTTTCACCATATGCACAAGAGCGTTAACTTAACGCGGAGAATATTTTCAGACAGAAAAAATACCTCAATTTTTATAAAAATTTGTGACATTGTAATCATACATTTGTTTATAAAATAGTGTTTTTAAAATTTCAAAATATTTCACAAACAATTAATTTTTCCTTTTAACATGTAAAGGGATACATGTAAAGGGCTCATTTAGCATTATGATAAAGGAGAAAAAATGCGAAACACATTTTTCAAAAGAAAAAATGTGTCAAAAAACTTGGATAAAAATGAATAGTATGATGATAAGTGATTCGCTACAGAATAACGAAATCAGAATATAATATTAATGTTTGAGTACTTTTATATCTGAAAAAATATTCCGAATTTGGGTCCTATTAGCCGAAACAGCCTTAACTTCGGAACGGCTGCTATTATATTCATAAAAGGGGTGTATAGGTATAGTAAAGTAGTTACACGCTACTGAATAAAACCACCTACATTGCCACCTGGTGATAAACTGCGGAGGGATTTACAAAGTTGTAAAGCATTGATTTAGTACGAAAAGACACCTTGGAGATATTAATGCAAAGAATAAAACAATTAATTCGTGCATTTTTTTTGTTGTTGTGATTTTCTGCACTGCGACAAGAAGAAAAACGATCTGAGGAAGAAAAAATACTATTTATAGCAATATACCTTTATTTTAGATGTTCAAACTTATCACACACACACCATCAGCTGCAATGCACGTTTGAATCATCGTTTGAATATCACGTTCACACGTTGTAGCTTAGACAGTGACAGTACAAGCGTTCGTAATGCGTTCTTTAATATCCTGTAATGTTTGTGTGTGGGGGAAGAGGGGTCACACAGACCTGCTGCTTCAGGTATCTCCACAGGAAAAAGTCCAATGGATTCTCAGATCAAGAGAAAGTGGAGACCAATTTTTGAAACCGCCATACCCAATTATTTGGCCAACATGACGGCGCGCCTGCTCAGAAGATATCTCCAATGAAGCAATAACTCATCAAAGAATTCAGGATCTAAATAATTGGATATGGCGGGGCAGATATGATGTTCAAAAGCACATTTCCAAGATTTGCAAAGGATTATGTCTCTATCACGTTTCTCAGTGGATTCATAGCCCAATCCTATCTAACCTTCATGAGAATGAATCGATCTTGAACTTTAAAAAAATATGACATGAAGAACAAAATTTAACTGAACAGGAAATTTCACCTGAAACAACTAAAAACTCTCTGCAGAAGTTTGTTACAAGGCTTAAAATAATTTATAAAGGACATAAATTATTAACTATAATATGATAAACTTCAGAAAAAGGAAAAATACATTTTACAAACTGTTTAAGTACCATACAAAAACTTGCTTGCTTCCTTAAACTAAATTTATAAGTATCTTCACATTCTTTTCTTCATGATATTTATTAATTATATTCACTTCTATAATGGATTCGTAGCTGCAGTCATGGTCCAGAAAGCATGGCTGGAGAATTACGAGACACGCCATGTGAAGGGGCTGTTGCAATTTTAATCTGTCGTGGCTCAAAGCCCTAACATTGGAGTGGTGAGAAAGTTTGGAGAGAGGAGGCTAGCTCAGGAGTCGCCCTCAAATACAACAACTTTAGAGTAGTAGCTCAACCTTTTTATCACCGTGGTCTGGACAACGTTTGATAAATTTTACCGCGGCTTGCTGAGGTGGAGGGGAAGGGTATCGGTTCATGGTCCGGGAGTTGGGGGTTGGGGACCACTGATTTAGAGTGTGACGTAAAAAATCAAATCTCTATGTTGAGACTGTGATGTACCCAGTCTCTTTCTCCTAATTGCTAAGAGGGGACGCCGACAAAAGTGGGAAAATTCCGTTCGTTTCCTTAATTGCTGGGGAAAAGTTTCGCAAATAGGTGGTCAGAAATTCTGACCATTTTTTCCCATGCCAGTCAGAAAGTTAAAAGAGACACCGGTGCAATGTGATTTCGGGTTCTTACGGATCTGTGACTACAGCACACGCGTCTGAGAAGATAGAACTCAGACTATGGGCCCAGACAGACTCTCGCTATAAGTGGCCGACGGACAAGAGATCAAAGGGGATAAGCGGTTAATGACCGTGAGAAACGAGAGGTTTATAAAGAGAAAGAGAGGGCCAGACTTTGACTAGAGAGAATCCGATAAGAGACCTCTGGTTAGCGAGACTTGAGAGTCAGCGATACCTGGGGTCCGCGAATTAAGGTGGACTTCAAACCGAGGAGGTTTCGAATCAGCAACCGCACGGCAGAGCAAGAGCCAGCTAGCTCACCCAAACTCAATATGGAATTACCGAGAGCGAACTGAGAACTGTGGACCCTTTCACACATATGTACGGGACTTTTTTCTAAAGGATCATTTTATTTAATTAATATTATGCGAGCGATATAAGACATTGCAGCGAAAGAGACTCTTTATCTGCGGACCCATTTTGCAATTGAATTGTAATGAAACATTTTTTGATGATTTTCATATTGTGAAATAAATAGTTTAACCAGAACTGTTTGAAGTCATTACAAGATCATTCATTAGTTTTTATTTTTTCTTCGCAAATAATTTTATTTGATTAAGCTTTTACTTACGGTCATATATATATTGAGAGAGATAGAAGGAGAAAAGAGAGGGGAAGCAATTATTTATTTGGTTTTAATTTGTATACTTTTGCAGAAAAGATTATGACATTACAACGATAGATGGAGTAGATTTTAGATAAAAAGATTATATTTTCTCGTATGTACACTCGGATTAGGGGTTCTTAGAATTGAAATAGATAATTAGAGAACATTTTTTTAGAGTAGTATGCATTGACTTGCAAAATAAATTAAGGTATCCGACTACGTTCGGAACCGTGATTTTGCAAAAGCGTATAAATGAATAATATTTATGATATTTAGTGTCACTTAGATTAGAAAATGTATATAAAATTGTTTTAAGAATAGTATTACAATAAAAAAATATATAAGTACAACATTTTGACAAAAAATGAACATAGAATGATCCATTTTAAAAATATTCTCCTTTTGTGAAAAATGCTTCTATTATAATAATATTTTGCCTGTATATAGTTCAGACCTCTGTACAGAGGCTCAACTAGAATGTTTGAAACATATAACTTAGAAGTGGATTTATTCCTGTTTTACACACAACAGAGGGGAGAAATTTTAAGAAAAAAACGCTGATAATTATTTCAATGGGTTGTAACTCTGAAAATAACGTGAATTTTTCAAAAATCATAGTTGAGCCTCTGTACAGAGATCTGAACTATATACAGGCAAAATATTATTATAATAGAAGCATTTTTCACAAAAGGAGAACATTTTGAAAAAAGGTTATTCTAAGTTCATTTTTTGCCGAAATATTGTATTTAAATAATTATTTTTGTCATAATGTCCTTAAAACCATTTTATACATGTATTCTAATCTAAGTGACACTAAATATCATGAAATTTATCCATTTATGAGCTTTTTTAAAATCACGGTTCCGAACGTAGTCGGATACCTTAAGTATAAAAAAATGATTTTGATTTTTTTCTCTCTCCAAGTGAGAAAGAGATGCCGTATCTATTATTTCCATATATTTAAAGAAAAAAGGATAAAAACCAATTAAAATAATCAAGATTAATTCTTTTGAAATGAAAGTGAAAGCTGTGTATGTTTCAATACCTTTGTGTTAATTTATTTCAATAAATACTATGTTGTTTTCTATTTCAAATTAATTAAATTATGATAGCACTTTAATGTGCATAAAGAGATTTAGATCAAAACTAGATTTAATACTGAATAATTGAAAATAGTTTCAAACGCAAAATGAAATGTTGTTCACTAATATATTAAATTAAAAGGGAAATTTTATTATCAAAAAAAATTTATATTGAAGTATTTATGCTACAAATAAAAGGAAATTAAATATGCTTTTCAATTTTCAGTCTACAATATGCAAGAAATTTTTGCATGTAGGCAGGAAGCCTTTGTGTTTCTTTTCTGAATTTAAATGTATTTAGTATAATTCGTTTTCATTGCAGGGTTTCTTATCAATTATTTTGTGTAGTATGGGTTATATAAATAATCTTTATAGAATATAAATTATATAAATTTTATAATAAGTCGTATTAATTCAGTGGCGCTGAAGGGGGGGGGGGCCAAGAGTCAGAAGTCCAAAATTCTCGAATCATGCTCCAATACGCCACCCAACATATTCTTTTGATTTTGTTGATTTTCGGGAACAAAAAATAGAAAACAATTAATTATTGAATAAATAATTAGCATTAATTAATACAATTAATTATTAATAATAAATACTTAATTAAATTTTTATAATTAATTAATTTATAATGAATAGAAATAAAATCAATGGTTTTCTTTGGGGGGAGGGCCGGCCCCGGGGGCCCCCCCCCCCCCATTCGTGTGCGCCACTGTATGCACTACATTGACATACTCTTTACTTTGTCGTGACTCAAAGGACGCTTAGCTGATATATCCAGCTTCCATAGTGACCAAGGTAATCGAGTGATCATCGTATTATTTTGGTCGAGTTCTGAGGAAGAGGCCACCGAAGACCTTATTACACGCATGCGTATTTGGAGCAATTTTACTTTCAAGTAACCCTTTGGAGAGATTTTTACACATCTGCCATAGCAACGGTTCCGAACACCTTTTCCTAGTGAACTGAAAGAATTGCCCGAAATTAAAATTACTCGAAATTCCAGCCAATTGGGTTCTTCGGCTCCCTACGTCATAAACAAAAAGGTGGCAAAGGTCGCAGACTCGGCTTCGTCAAATGTATCAGAAATGGCGTATAGTATTTTACAGAGAATGGCATTCCATTTCTGATAACGCCCGTTAACAAAAGCGTGAGCGGAATAAAAGAAATAATATTGGATGTTCGTCCCTTCACTCTCAGAGTTGCTTGAAACGGTTGTTCTAAAGAGACTCGAGTTGCTCCGAGACATGGGTGTATGATAAGACCTTAAGGTATGCAGTGCAGAAAGGCTGATGCGTTTAAATATGATAAGGATCGTAGTCCTCACGTTGGAATTTGAACTAAATTTAATGTGCTGCAAGCTATATTGATTTAAAGAATTGCTGAAATTTGATGATGAGTGTGTGTTACGTTGATTTTATTTACTTAGAAATTTATATTGGGGTCCAGTAATCTCTCACTCTCTCTATATATACAGAGTATATTTATAGGAGATAGGAGACAAGTGATTCACTCACTCATTCATTCAGTGACTCATTCATTCACTCACTCACTCACCACGAAATCTCCAAAATTATCAGACCTACATACTTGAAATTTGGTTAGCATGTTTTTTTGTTGAGTAGAGATACGCTAAGAACGAGTTATTTGGGATCGACTCTCAGGGGGTGCTCTAGGCAAAGATTTTTATTTTTGAACTCTAATAGATTTACAGACTTGAAATTTGATAAGCATGTCTTTTTTTTTTTTTTGTTAAGCAGAAATCCACTAAGAACGGATTTTGTTCAAGTTGACTTCCAAGGGGAGCTGCGAGAAATTAAGGGGCCATTTTAGATGAACTCTAGCAAATTATATAAGTAATGTGTTAATCTGAAAAAACGAACCAATATACATTGCATTTTATATATATAATCTTCTCTTATATTTCAAAAAATTATCTCTGTAATAAATATCATAAAACACAAAACCAGTCAATTTTACTTCATCAACGTTAATCAACAAGTAATCAACTCATGGTCTTAATTAATAAGCTTCGCACCAAACCTGGCAGCATTAATAATCAGAAAAATGACTGAAGTTCCAGAATTTTTAAGCGACTAACTTCCTCTCTCCCCATCAAAACTCATTCTTAAAATTACCTTAACATTCCCACCCTGAGCGTTCTAAACGAACAACAAGCGACTCGCGAACTTCGGCAAGAGGGCGGCCATTAAAAATATCGAAAATGGGGTCCCCACAAAGTTTAAAACCTCGATCATACTTCGCGAAACTTTTCTCCCCCCGAAGAAAACAAGCCCATGCGCCGATTTGGCAAGTCGTCAAAACTTTTCCCCGAGAAAGGATGTAAGAAGATATTTACATTCTTGCCAGTCCTTTCGACATTAGGCTTAGTTGAGATTCCGGGGACGACGTCCGTGGAAATGTCTTCCCTCTGCTCACGAAGGACGTGGGTTTTAAAAATGAATATCGAAGCAAAGAGGAAATGAAGTAGGGGGTCCGACCCAGGAATCGATATGCAAAGTAACTGCACTCTCTGAGGTCTCTAGGGTTGGATGTGCATAGACATGGGTCCCGGGCTATTTTCGATCTCTGTGAAACAGAGACCTTTCTTCCGCTTTGTTAAACCGGCTGGCTGGATTAGTTTCTTACAGTTGGGATTTGGCTTCGGGTTGTGCCATTTGTTTTTCGATGTTTGCATTGGGACGGGGCTGTTTGTTTTTTGATTGTTTCGTTTTCGCCAGAAATCAGGCGTATTTGTAAACAGCTGATGGGGAAATTTCGTCGCTGGCCTTTTTTTCCCTCCTTTTCCCGTTTTCACACTTCTTTTTTTTTTTTAAAGTCCTTTTTTTCTGAAAAAGTGTCTTTTGTTTTATGTTGGATTTTCTCTTGATCTTCATCGTTGTGTCAGCGTCGAAAAATTTGACTAATCTTTATTTTATGAATCTGATTTTTGCTGCTTGTTTGGTTAATATATTTGCAGAAACGATTCTGAAAAGACTGATTAGAAAGTTATCAGAGTAAAGTTTTAAAAGGAATCATTTTATTAAGGCGCACGCGCGTACACACACACGCGCGTACATACATACACACAGGCAAAAATGTCTAAAAATGGTTTTTCGCTACTAAAATTCCAAATAGAATTTAATGATTCCAAGTATTTTGAAATTATACAAATCGTGTAAATTTGTAATAAAATGTTTAGTATATCCCCCCCACCCCTTTACTAGACATTATATGTATAAATATATATGTTACCGTTAAAGTGTATTATTCAGTTATTTCATAGAATATAACTAGGTATATCATAAAATAACTAGACAAGTCAGTTAAAGTTTATATATAATAGATGAACAATTTTTCGTACTTTATCTAGTTATTCTATGAAGTAACTAGGTATTCCATGAAATAACTAAGGATAGACCGTTAAAGTGAAAAATAAACAATTTCAAAAATGTTTTATAAATTAATTGATCTTAAATAGCTACAATCTCTTAAAAAATACATTTTATCCCTTTTATAGATGAATAAATAATAAGGGAAAGCAGAGATGATATAATTTATTATATTGCTCATATTGCTATTAGTTAAACAAAAAAGGGGAAAAAAGAATATGTTGCAAAAACAGATTATATTTAAATATTATCAACAAAAATACACATGCTGGGAAGAAAAACTGTTGCTTCATAAAAACGTTGTGTAAACTTTTTTTTTAAAAAATGTAAGAGAATATTAATTAAAATTTTATGAGATACCTTTATTTTACTTTTCATTATTTATTAGAGCAAGGATAGCACGTAAGAACACTTTGGATTGAACTGCTTATTATTTTCGAGACAAACATACCGTTTAGTATTACACATTGTTTTTTTTACACGAGCACTTTTTAAATCCTTGTCCAGTACCGCAACTTTGAGCTGTTGCAACAGTTCGAAGCGTTGTGTCAATATTTGGAACTTCTTCAATGGAAATTGAATCTCGTTGACATATACTGAACTGATATTTAGAAGTACAATCGTTTTATTCCGCCTAATCGGAAAAATTCTTCCCAAATCAACTAGAACCGTTCAAAGAACTTTCGAGTGTCGTATTTCATACTTTAACCATCAAGTAATCGTTATTCTATAGAATACCTAGTTAAATCATGGAATTCAGTATTTTTATATACTTTAACTCTCTGACTGATCTAGTTATTTCATGAAATACCTAGTTATTCTATAAAATAACGGATTTTACTATTTAACGGTAACATACACATATAATGGTTCAAAATTTTTATCTAAGAAGAAACAATATCATTTATGAGGCTTTAAACAACAAAAGAGCCTTCTTAATTATTTTGTATCAGTATAATTATTCATAATAGTATTAATCTTGATTTAATGATTAGTATTAGTTTTTGTATTAATTATTTGTAACTGCATTAATTTTTATTTTGTAAGTAGTATTGATTTTTGTATTAAATATTTGTACAAATGTCTATTATTGAATTCTTTTTTTTTTATTGGAGAGTTACTTCAGAAGTTATGCAAATATTGATTTACTTTCAATTATGCTAATAAAAAATGTAATTAGCCTATTTACTCGAATCTAAGATGCACAATTTTTCCCGTGTTAATGCCACTGAACATCAGGCGCGGCTTAGAATCGAAGGCAAAACATTTGTTGAATGGGAAAAATTTCCACCCCTTTCAAAAGAAAAAATGTAATCGTCCATTTTGGCCGTTTGCATCGGTGACATATCCCCTTCGGCAGTTTATCTTCGGTATTCAGTGTTTTCTAAACATCGTTGTCTGCTCGTATGCAGGAAATTTTTTTGTATAAGCTTTCTTTTAATCACCTAAACATCAAAGATATTGGTAATAACATTAAGACGAGTTCGCTATGACGTAAGTCTGAAAAGAGAAGCAATTTTGTACGTAGAAAAAAGCGGGAACAGAGTAGCAGCCACTGAAAATTTGACACGGATGAAACAAATATACGTCGATAGCGTAAACAAAATGATACAAAATTTGCTTGTAAATGTTCAATAGTCTTTAATAAATCTTTTACATTCTTCTGTAATACATTCTTTCAAAAAATGTTGTATAACAAATGCATTGGAGGGCATGGAAGACGGCATATGTAGAAAAATGGCTACACCGGCACCCATTCCGAAGTTATCTGTGACAGTGGAAGTGACGAATGATTTTCGAAACATGATATTGACGTTTAGAGAAATTATAGGTTTATGTAAGTATTTGAAAATCTTTAATACTGCTAAAATAAATTGTGACATCTCTCGCGTTCTTCTTCTAACATAACTCCTACGTTCTTTGACGGCCACGATCAATGGCAAAACTTTTCCAACCCAATTCCAAGAGGAAAAACGAAGCAACAATGCAAATAAGATATCCTTTAAAAGGATAGAAAGTTTAGTGAGAGGGAATGGCAATCTTAGAGAAAAATTAGTGTGGATCAAGTGGAATTGAGTTTAGACGGCCTACTCAAGAAAGACGGAAACGCCCACCCTCGATAATAATATTTATAAGGAGGAGCAATTGTACACGAGTATATCTATCTATCTACAAGTATCAGAATCGATGAGTCTTCAACCAAGGTAGGAAGATTATATTATAAACGATAGTATAATATAGAAAGCGAGATTAGATAGATAATTAAGTATATTTTGATAAGTGATCTAGTTGCGCGATCTGACTTAAATAATCGGCATATTTTGGTTTATTCTCACTTAATATAAGTTTGTTCATTATATAAGTAAATTAAGTTAAATTCTTAATAAAAGTTGTATATTAAGAATTATAAAATGTCTCATCCTTCTGATAATCCCACACCTCTATCTTACGCAGATCCACCACGTCATAGCTATCGACAGATGGCTATGTCACAAAATTAGTTATTAACTTCTGATTATTTCTGATTAAAATTCTTTTTTAAAATTTTTTAAAAAGTATCAGATTGATGAAACTTTTACATAATTTTATATTTTTCTCAAAAACGTGTACAGAATTGGGGATGCGGCTTAGATCAAGTAAATTCGGTAAGTTATATCAGGGAATTTTTTGAAGAAAAAAATGTGGGAGGGATAAGCGAAATTTCGATTTTGATTTTGTTTGAATAAAGGCTCTCGTCATTCTATGTCGTGGTCATGTGTCGAAGATATCATTTGCCCTTCAGGTGTTGCGATTAGAATTGAAAATTAAGTGCAGTGTCGTCTTCGTCACTTATCCATGTGGTTCATAGTTATAAGAACCATGGATAAATGACGAAGACGACACTGCAGAGAGAGGTCTGTCCTCAATATCATTCGTATTATCCATAAATACAATGCTAACACAAGAATCAATGAACCACATGTGCTCCACTCTTCAAACTTGTATGTTGCATATAAAAAGCATTTTAAGATCTTATTAGCAGGGACGTCTTAAGACTCTTTGAAGCCCTGGGCCCCCCAAAATTCTTAATCTTTCTTGAAGCCTTGGGCCCCTATACAAAAGTAGGTCCTACCTGAGATATTTAAAAGTAGACAGTACATAGCATGCATTGTTAACTACTTGTTCAAATGGTAATTTGAAACAAATAAATGTTTACGACTCCCAATTTCAAAAACCTAGCCACAAACCGGCTCGACCGATGGCCGCATTTCGACTAAATGAGTAGAATGATTGTTTATTGTATTAGGCCTAGGCTTAGACATGGACAACGGTCATCACGTAATAATACAGTCTTACCACTTTTGGCAGTTGATATGCAGTTTAAAATTCCCTGTTTTTCGGAGAATATGTACGCGAATAATATTTAACTATAAAAATTATCCTGATCAGGATCTTAAGACAGAGTCGAGAAAGAAACGAGGCCCCCACCAAGAGCGAAGCCATGGGCCCTGGCCTAGTTGGCCCATGCCTTAAGACCATTGGCGTAGCTTATCCTGAGTGGGCCCTGTATCAAAATTCCTTGGGGGCCTCTTTTTGGAAATAGGAACTCTGTTAATAGGATAATTGATAACGTATTAGGATTTTTTCTTACACATATTGGGCCCATATAGCTTGGGGGTCCCGTATCATTTAAACGGCTGTAGCTACGCCCCTGCTTATTAGTTTTAATATGCAGAAGTTTGTATTCTTTAAATTTTTATTCAGCGGAGTCGAATTTCGAATTTATAAATCTGCTGTTCAATAGGCCAATACTCTGTCACGTAATTTACTATGGCTTGAATTTTTATAGAAAAACATACAAGAAGCTTTAAAAAATAATTTATTTAGCATCAATTTATCTGATCTGACAAAATATGTATACTAAGAAATTGATTTGTTATATGATTATTATAAAAATGAATTAACAGTAAAAAAAAAGACAATCTTGTGTAAGATTAATTAATAAAAACATAATTTTTTTTTTATCTTTTAATAAAACATAAATTATAAAAATTACTTTTTTTTTTCAAAATAGTATCCAGGATTTGATTTAATTTTGCTTTTTTTTTTATGAATGTTACCCTCTAAAGCAATACGAGGGCTATTTAGAGTATCCAGGATATCTCTATTTAAATAATATAGTACAAAATATTGGACAAACAAAAAGAAGGTAAATAATTTACAATTACTTTATAAAATGATGATATAAGCAATGTTTTAAAAAACATACATTATATATAAATCCCCATTTAAAATTATTTTTCATAGCATTAAGTTTCCCATTCCTCTGTAGTTTATTAGATTATATAATCATAGACGTCTAATAAGTCTAACTGTGCCTACTTAATAAAACAAACCTGCTTTAATAAATGTCTAATAATTTTTTTGTAAGAATTACTTTCGCAACAAAAAGATAACGCTTTTTTTTTTTTTTTGCAATTAGGCATAGAAATTATAGAAGTTTAATACCAAATATTAAATTATAAATTATCAAATAAAATTATTTTTCCTTAAAAGCAACAAAAACTTGTGATTCAATTCACAATTTATTTTCGTGTCTTCAATTGTAAAAATATATTATGTGTTACTTTGTTTGAGGTGATTTTTATTAGAAAAATTAAATAGATCTTATTTTAACTCATAGATGGCGCTACAAGTACATACCTGAAATATTCTTCAAAGTGATATTCAAGTTGCATGCGAAAACTATTTTTTTATTTCTCGATGGATTATATATATATACAGAGATATAGTTTATTCTATGTAAAACACTTTTTATTTTTTACATTAAAGAGAGAAATTATTTGTTAGATATTTTACAGAACAATATGTTTTGATACACATAGCAAAAAGTTTTTAAATTTTTATTTGACCCTTAATATAGACAACTTTCAAAATACTTTAAAACATATGAGGTGCAATCATTTGAAACACTTAGCGTCTAGAATACGATAAGTTACAAAAGAAAAAAGAGTTTGTTTTAATAATTTAAAATTGTTTTATCCAAAGAGATTTAAATTTTTGCTTGTTAAAGACGCGTTTGTATTTTGTCCTATGAAACTAAATTCTTTTACAGAGAGTACAAACTTGAGTATCTCAACATCACAAAAATTTTAATATGTAAGAAAAAAATTGAGCACTGAGCATCATGCTCAAAATTTTGTATCTTAAAAATATAAAAGGAATTCGGAATTTATTCATAAGTTATTTCACGAGTTTATACTGAGTATATAAAATAGTAGCGGCATGAAAATTTTTCATTTACAAATTCATTAACTTAAAAAAATAATAATAAAAAAAAAATTTACGATTTAATATTCCTAAGAATGAATAAATTTAACATTTATCAGATTAAGCTGAAATTCAAGTAATCAAAACAAAAATTAGATATAAGAATATACACTTGACAAATTATCAAGTGTATAAATTAATAAAATAAGAATGGAAAAGGGAAGAAACTGAAATATTTAATTGATGAAGTCTAATAAAATTTCTCGCAAAAAAAAAAAAAAAAAAACCCAATAGAGATTAACAAACTGAAAATATAGGGGGAGGGGGATATATTATTNNNNTTTAAGTCAAACGAAAATTTTATAAAGAATCTTACTTAATTTATGACTTTTTAATGAAATTCTAAAAAAAAAGAATTAAAAAAAATTAAGAGTAAAAAAAAATCGCGCGTGAAGCACTCTCAAACAAGGTCTGTTATGATGCGTGTTAAATCTGTTGAAGCCTTAACGTCCTTCTGTTGGTGTGGGGTGGAAGTTAAGAGAGGGTGTGCCAACTCAGGTGTCGTCCCCATTACTTGATCATGGCTTGGAATTACAAGGTCCGTCGCCAAAAGCCCTTGAGTAGCTCAACAGTGCGACGTTAACATTTCCTGAAGCACATTAAAGCTGTCGAAGGCAGTTTGCATCTATCTGATAGCCATGATTCTTGACAATAGCTCTAGCTTGCATTTTTCACGAAAGTATAAACGTTTGCTTAATACTGTCATGGAAATTCCTCTTGAACCGTTTTCCGAAGTCCGTTCAGTGTTCTTGCATACCTTTTCTTGGGCTCGCTTTAATAAACAGAAAACACAAAAGTCCATTGGAGAAGCGTAGGAAATACGCGTATTTCACCAAATGGGATACACTTTATTCCCGTGTTTCTGATTCTTTCTTTGCTAAATAAGCGGCAGTTTACTTAGACGTAGGACTAGAGGGGTTTTGTCCATATGAAGATCAACTTCATCAACACTGGCGTAGTTAGCTCTGAGGGGGCCCTGTATCGAAATTCTTTCGGGCCATTTTTTAGATATGAGTCATGTTTGGGGGATTGTAGTTACACATGTTGGGGCCCTTCAAGTTACAGGGTCCCCATATCATTGACACGGTGGTTGCTACACCCCTGTTCATCAATGTCCTCCTTTCCATATAAGGTTGTAATTTCTTCTTCAAAAATTGGTTCTAAAATATTCTGCTGACAGTAGAGTGAATTAATTTTTGCTTTACTTGAGACTTTTTGATTTTTAATTTGCACATTGTTAGAAAATCCTACAACGATCATGAATCCCTTAAGGAACTTAACTGTACAATGGAGAAATCATTTCATACGGTCATTCCATTCCAGTCAGTTGAGCACACACACACAATAGAAATATGATCTTTTATTACATTTCCTTAAATATACCCATGGCTCATCAAGAGTTACTACAAATTTCCATTTTTTAGCAGCGGGTTATTTTTTTAATATAATTTTCTACAATTTGCTCGGCCGGGCCGGGCAGTAGGGTTTTAAAAAAGGAGACGAATTTTTGGTTTAAACGTCTTTTTTTTTCA
>BMAV01016980.1:616783-640266 GCA_019973955.1 Trichonephila inaurata madagascariensis | reverse complement strand
CCATTAATAAAATACTTTTTATTCATCCACTCAAGTTCAAATACATTTTTTTAAACTTGTAGTGGATGACACGATGTTAATACAGTTTTTTCAAATATTAATTCATTAGTTTTATTTAATTAATGAATAAATAGTAATAAACGAAAATAATAGTCCAACATCATATATAAAAAGGAAAATCACTCATTGTGTTCATGTAGCGGAATGAATTGCGCGTCAGATTTCTAATCCAAAGGTCGTGGGTTCGAATCCTGCCTGGAATGGCCTAATTTCTGAGAATGTGATTTATGAATGAGTAAATAACAACAATCACAAAAAATAATAATCCAACGCCATGTATAGAAAGGAAAATCGCTTTCTATTTTGCCACTTAATATTGTGATTCTGTCATATGTATATACATATTTATATTAATTGTAAATATTTAATAAAGTAACAAAAAAAAAGTTTTTTTTCTTAGTTGACCTAAGTAGGAATTGACTTAATTTTTTTTTTATTTTACTTGTTTTCTTTTTTAAGAACAAGTTATAAACAAACATTTAACATATTTAAGAATTCACGATTTCTCTAAAAACGATATTTCACATGCGTCGTTTCCACCAACAGTTACAATTTTTAATTATTTAAAAAAATAATTAGCAAATGCTTAAGTACAATAACAAAACTTCAAATTATAAATGAATAATAATTATACAAAATTTAATCGGATAAAATATTTAGTTATTTTATAGAGTTTTTTGTGGTATATGAATGAAAAGAAATTTTCAAACTACATTATAATTTTTATTAGTTCTCATCAAATTAATTCATTTAACAGCTATGTTACAAAAAAAATGACCCCATTCAAGTTCTTAAAGGATTTGAATTACCTTAGAAATTTATTCTCCTTTCATTCCAAAAATACATAAACCGAATTCAACAAAACATTTTCACCTTTGTGACCAATACAATTGCGGACCATGTAATATATAAAGAAAGAACAGAGACCCTGGCAAAAAATTGCACACTCGATAAACGGCGATGATTGTCTGGGAATAGACAACACGAAGGCGGGGGTGGGAAGGAAGTTATATGAAATAAGGGGAGGGGGTTGACTAAAAGAATATAAAGAACAATAACAAAAATAAAACACCCTTAATAAATCCCAAAGGAGAAAATAAAGAAAAAAAAAATGCCTTCTTGAGCGTCCGAAAATGGTCCGAAGGACGGTTGAAGGAATAGTCAGAAGAAGGCTTATTTATGGGGCAGTGGTTACGAAAGGACCTTTTCGACCGTTTCGCTCGTCCAATCGCGAAAATCATCGCATTCTGGAGAACTGCCAAAATATTTCATCGTCCACAGAGAGAACGGATAGAGGCACTGAAGGAGGTACACAGGCAATGATTCATCCCGCCAACTGGCGAAATTATGAATAGTGACGTTGTACGTCTTCCTCTTTCCGCTTTTCGGATACCCATCCATCAGGCAAGCATTGTTTACAACAGGGCCTCATTGTTTTCTAACATTCCGAAGATGGTATGGTAATCTGGTATTGGTTATGGGCAATACGCTGGGCCTGCAGATTTCGAAAAGATTTCATCTTGGAGGAGGCGTTATCGCGCAGTGCCATCTTTTTCCTTTTGATTCTTCGATGAACGGTTTTCGAACGGATTATTCATCGAAAACCATCGACAGTATCAATGAAATGTTGGGTTTTTAGTCTGCTTTGGAATATGAGCGATCAAATGCGCTTTTGGGGAATCACGTACTTGTTTTAAAATCATAAGATTATTACAAGCCATCTTTCTCGTTTTGATCCGGCGATGAACGCTTTTTGAGCGGATTATTACGAAGTATCGAACGATATCATACCATCAATGAGATGTATGGTTTTACTTTATTTGGAATACATGAATTCGAAATTTGTTTTAGAGAATCGAATTTTTTTTTAAATCATAGAATCGTTAAATTTATCGTTCTGCTTGAAATCCTTAACAATAAACTATTTTTGAGCTGATTATTAAAAAATATTGAACCCTAATATCGATATGCACTAAATAATAGTCTATATAATAATGGATATATCATAAAATATCATATCAAATGAATATATGCAAAAAAATTCGTTCTTAAGGAATTAGATTTTAAACATTATGTACTAAGATATTTTTTTGCACAACTCTAGTTTTATTTAATACAGATTATACTAACTCTATAATAAATCGTAGTGTGTTGCGGCATCATTAGATATTTTTCGAGCAATACAATTTTCTCTCAATCTTATTTCTACTCTCGAAAAGCTCTCCAAAGCTCTTTCATCGTATGCTTAATCAGAAGCGTCTTAAGGCATGGGCCAATTGGGCCCGGGCCCAGGGACTCGGCAACCTCCCCTAGTCTCGTTCTCGACACAGCCTTAATATGATCATGATTTGAATAGTTTCAATGGTCAAATGTTTTTTCCGGTTGTATTCTCCGAAAAATTGGGAATTTCGGACAATATGTTAACTGGTTAAATGTGATGACCACCGTCCACGTACAGACCTAGGCCGTTTCGTGTTATCCCGCGTGCGCGGAACATGTTTTTTTACACACGTCAGACCCCAGTTTTCATAAGCGCTTTGTCACGTGATGTAGCTACATGACGTAATAGCACGTGCTGTCAATAACGTTGATAGTGCCATGTTGAGCAGAGTGCGATAGGAGCTAAACTATTGCATTGATGTATGCCATGTGGTCAAGGATTCATATATAGAACACCTGTAAAGTATATAAATAAAACTTGAATTTTTTCTGTATTCTTTCATTTTTTTTTGCTGTATAAACTGTAATTCTTATAAAGTAAGAATAAATGAAAATTGATTTTAAAATCTATAAAAACCCACGAAAATATAGACATTTAAAAAGTCAATAGACTAAAATGGAAACTGTTATGTTTTCTAGAGCTACCACTGATTTAGGACAGTGAAATAGGGTTAAGCTTGCTTTACAGGATCCAACCTTCCCCATCCAGCAGAAAATTTCGACATAATAGCGCAATAGAAAGTGAAGAAAAAACTTAAAAAGAATTATAAAGCCAAGCCTTATTATAGCACTTGTAAGTGAAAGGACTATTTGTATCAAATAAACTGAATTAAATGATTGTTGTAAAATTGTACAATGTTACATGTTGAAACAAACAATAAATCAACGATAAGATCTTAACTTACCAAAAATTCTTAAAGTTCTCGAATAATAAAAAATAAAATATTTTTAATTCAACTATTGGTCCACGATATGGAACAAAGTAAATTGATATAAACCAATTTCATAATCTAATTTTTTCTTTAAAAATTCATATATTTCAGGCCGGGTAGCCTAGAGATTATGGTTATGAGATCGTGGTGGCGTGTCATGAGTTCGATCCCTAGTACCACTGGAGATCCGCCTTGTAGAGAAGCTGATGAACGTTAAATCTGTCCGTTAAAGTCCTCCCGTTGGAGGGATGTGGAAATTCGGAGAGAGGGGGTACCAGCTCAGGTGTCATCCTCATCCCTTGATCATGAGTAGATATAAAATGCCGATTTGAGGACAAGCGGAGCCTCCATAGACTTAACATGAATGTCGGTTTGGGGACACGGCGGAGCCGCAGACCCTGGTGATTGTGCTAGGGGGAAGGAGAGATAAGGGAAGAATGATAACAGTCTTGTAGTAAGAAGGAGTGCGTTCATACCTTCAAAACATTCTGCGTATGCGATGTATTCTCGAAAATTTGAAATTTCATGGATTAATTTAATTATACTCCTATTAATTACTTTAACATTGATTTTTCAATTAATAAATTTAAAAAGCAAAGACATTCGATACAGTCCTTTTTCAATAATATTTTCTAATTTATTTTGTGCAAACAATATTGAATTTTACATATAATGATTTTTTATGAGGAGAGAAAATGAATCATTTTAATTATTCCTCTTATTAATAAGGCTTCTACTCCCCTCCTCCAACAACATAATCTTATTTTGGGGACTTTGAAAACACGTATATGTTTTTAATGACAGACGATTCATATTTTTACCTGAACTTAGTTAAATGAATTAGTTGGATGACATTAATACATTTTTTTTAATTGCATCATTGGGAGCAAATTTTAATCTTGAAGAAGAGGATAAACATTTAATGAGACATAATTTTTTACTTAACATTAAGATATCCGTCTACATTCGGAACCGTGATTTTGCAAGAGCGTATAAATGGACAATATTTATGGTATTTAGTGTCAATTAGATTAGAAAATGTATATAAAATTGTTTTAAGAATAGTATTACAATAAAAAATTATTTAAGTACAATGTTTTGACAAAAAAAGAACATAGAATGACCCATTTTCAAAATAGTCTCCTTTTGTGAAAAATGCTTCTATTATAATAATATTTTGCCTGTATATAGCTCAGACCTCTGTACAGAGGCTCAACTAGAATTTTTTGAAATATATAACTTAAAAGTGGGTTTATTCATGTTTTACGACAACAGAGGGCAGATATTTTAAGAAAAAAACCGCTGATAATTATTTCAACGGGTTGTAACTCTAAAAGTAATGTGAATTTTTCAAAAAAAAAAAAATAGTCCAGACTCTCTGGAGAAGTATTTACATTTACTTTATATCAGCAAATTATTATTTTTTTAGAACCTTTTTTTTATAAAAGGAAAACATTTTGAAAAAAGGTTATTCTAAGTTAATTTTTTGCCAAAATATTGTATTAAAATAATTTTTTTTGTCAAAATGTCCTTAAAACAATTTTATACATGTATTCTAATCTAAGTGACACTAAATATCATGAAAGTTATCCATTTATGTGTTTTTTGTAAAATCACGGTTCCGAACGTAGTCGGATACCTTAATATCTACGAAATGTTCCATTGATTGAAAAGTAAAAAGCAATTATCTTAAAAGCAATTCATTTTGAAGCATTATATTTTAAATTAAAGAAGTGCCTATTTATTTATTTCCAAATATTCGATACTATTTATACCAATAGATTTTTCATGACTTCAGAAATGTTGAAATTCATTTTACCGATAGGAAAACGAATGGTGAATGTATATGTATAATGTAATGCATCTCTTTAATTTCCCCCATTTCTTTGCTCTCCCCCTCCTTTATTTAATTCAAACATCACATCCGAAAATTTTTATTGTTTTCCTGGCAATCAACAATAACTGCGTTTGAAGTGTTTATAACTAAATTATTGCTAAACAACGCGGTAACTCAAAGACGTTAGAAAGACATAATAAAATTCTAGCGAAAATATTTTTTTAATTAATATTTCTTAAGTAGCATTTATAAATAGAGGATTCCAATATTTGCATAACAATAAATATAAAATCTCTTTTAAACGATATCGATAAAAAAAAAATATTTCTCTTATTTTAATTTCCGAATTATTCCATAGGTAATATATTTTCCTCGTCCTAATTTATAAAATGAAAATGATTTATAAAACTTACTGAATAGAAAAAATAACCAATCAAGAAATTCTTATCAATCATTTTGTAATCTGCTTTTTTCTAAATTTTTGAAATGAAAATGTTATTTACTTTTGCCAACTTATTTTTTTCTTTTTACTCTAATTTAAAGTAGATAAATTTACAGCTTTACATAATAACTAGAAATTTTTGATGCAGCAATAGCTATTTACAAAAAGATAGCTTTTAATGAGTACTAAATGAGTACTACTACTATGCACTAAAAATATCTAGGAGTTAATATTTCAATAAAGTTCTTTATTACATATATATATATATAAAGATGCTCTTTTAGAAAAAAAATGCAAGTTTTTTGAAAAGACTTGCATGATTTTCATTATTACACTTGCTTTCGCAATTAAAATATTAACTAAATATTAATATTTAATTTAATTAATTTTAAGCTGATTGATTTGTGTGCATTGCATCTCTTTTTAATATTCTTTATACCTAAATATATAATTCTTTTAATTAATGACATATAATTAAAAATTAAATAATTAATAAAATAGCTAACTAAAATATTGAATACCAATACCAAAATTTAAATCATTGGTATTTCCATGGCTTCAATGAAATATTTTTGCTGAAAATTCTCAGGCTATAGAAAATAATAGTTTTCAGTAAAACAAATTTCATGTGGAAAATATTCTAAAATACAAAGCATTGAAGTGACATCGCTCTAAAATTACTCGAGGACTTTTGATAATGAATTTCGAGCCTTGTATAAGAGACGAAGACAATACTTATGTTTACGGCTCAGTCTCCTAATTATCATACCGAGCCATTTGAGTATTTTTGTGATTATTCGAATTTTAAGAGCAGAAACCCTTTCCCACTTATTCTTAATGACAGTGTTTAAGCGGAATAAGCATTTGAGTCCTTAAACGACCTGTCATGATGCTTCCCACTTTAACCATTAGATTACTGCGCAAACTTTAACACCTAAAGAATTTTTAAAAATAACGTCATAAAATCCCAACAATACGCTCGCCTTTCGAGTATAAATACGTGGTTGCTGAAGCCGAGTAATCGTGAGTGTAAATTCACGGTTGGCATTAAAACTGCCGAATCGTAGGCTCCAAACTATAACTAAACTATCACTATTATACTAAAAACTGTGTTCGCGCGTCATGCTGAAGGTTATCGAATTGGAGCAGTGTGGAAGTTTGAAAAGTGGGGTTCAAGTGTCCTCCTTATATGTGTTTCTCTCGTGTTTCTCTGACTTCAATTAATAATGTATCAATCAAGAATAAATCCTTCAAGAATAAATCACGTTTTTTGAATTTCGATAGCATCCTATATTAGTCCCTGTCCTTATGTATAGCCAACTTGGCGAATTATATTTTTATCGCCATAATGATAGAAATACCCTTACGGCCTGAGCTACAACAACCGGATAGATTTCAATGTAAAAACAAGAGCATTATAAAAAAAAATTAAGACAATTCCTACTTTGAATGGATGAATAGAAAGTACTTTATAAACAATTGAAAATTTGAACAAGATATATATGTATTATATATATATATATATATATATATATATATATATATATATATATATATATATATATATATATATATATATACGGTTTTATACAGCAAGCAATTTACATGTCTGTCGCTGAGAGAAAACGAGGCCAAAAGTGAATTCTAAGTAGTTTTACGTCTCATATCCAGATGTGTCAAGCACCTTTTAGTGTATGAGTTATACTTGAAAGTTAATGTTGACATATTGGCTGTAAAAAATAATGATCTAGGATCTAGTTCTGTTTGGGCCATCTGTTCGGAGAAATAATTGGGTGTTTAATTTAATACTTGAAGATGTAACGGAAAATGAAAGTTAAGTTCTAAAAAGGGAATTTAAATTTTAAAATCCCAATTTATAATTATATATATACTGCTTATATATATATATATATATATATATATATATACTGCTGCTATATATATATATATATATATATATATATATATATAGGAATGAACTAATAGTAGGAATTGAGAAAAAAGAAGCGCGATTTACTTACTGCATTGTTTGTAACAATGTACACACATTTAGCTAGAAACTGGTGGTCAATTTAATTGATTAACCGGTAATTAATGAATTAATATTTACTTAAAAACTATACTAAACATCAAGTGTCATCTCCATTTAAGTTTAAAAAATTTATTTTGAACTCGATTGGATGAATAGATAAATGAATTTTATTAATGATTGAAAATTTAGACCAGATATATATATAAGGGGCGAGTGAGCTAATAGTAGGAATTGAAAAATGCAACTTTAACGTAATTTGCTTCCCATTTTTCACTTTGTCGCCAGGATTAGGGAGCTAGGTAGGGAGAGATTCATTATAAATTTTCATTTTACTTCTAACAATACTCCTGACATTTTCTTCCCTTGCTGCTTTTTGAAGCTTAACTTATTTGTTGATAATGTACTCATAGCTTATTTATTTATTTTTTTTATTTCAAGCAATTTTAATATTACTTCTGGATATTCTATTATCCACGGTAACCGAGTAATCCCGGTTGCGAACTCATGGTTGACGTGGCTCTTCATTAGCCATAGATCTCCTAATGCTACGAAAAGACCATCATGCAAAGTTACCGATACACAGTAAATCTAACAAAAGTCCTCCCGTTGGAGTGATTGGAAGTTTGGTTAGAGCGGTGACACAGCATTACGAAACCATGGTTCAAAATTACGAGATTCACCGTCTGTAGAGCTCTCTTGTTACTTCCAAGTGGGACGTTAAAAGGAATTCAAATCAGGAACGCCTTAAGACTCTTTGAGGAAACCAAATTTGAAGGTTGAAAAAAGTAGGTCTCTACTCTAGACCTTTGAAAGTAAGCGGTACCATAGCGGTGATTCCCAAAATTTAGTACACTTGGGCCACCCCTAAGGGAGCTATGATGACCTGCAAGATTACGAGTCAGCAAAAAATAATTGGGGGGATGGAGTAAGGGTAAATGAGGGGTCTACAATGATGACTCGCATTTAAACCTAACCATGATTTCAGTTTTAAAAGAAAATTTAATCCCGTGGAAACCAGATTTTACCAGTTTAACAGATTTATTTGCTCAATTTAATGAGTTTAATTAAAAGAGAAGAAAGAGGTAAAACAAAAAACTGGTCCTTCTAACAAGGAGATTTAGGGATTTAAAGCAGGCCAAGATTGATGCAAATATTGAAAGTTTGCCATTTGGAAATACCAGATTCATCTCTCCCATTAAAAGCATTAGTTTGCAGCTCCAGTTATTTTTTGTATATTAATTAAATTTTTAATTAATTAATATATATATTTCTTAAATTTTAATAACTTTACTTCATTACAGTTAGAAATTTAAATCTTTTAAATGTTGTTCTACACCAGCTGTGGCAAAAAGACCTTTAAGTTGATAAATTTGCAAAAATTCAATATTAGGTAAGCATGGGTCTACCACAAACGATAAAAACATGGCAAGGAGTCTATGAGACAAAGATGTTTGGGAACCTCTGGTATGCATTGTCAAATACTCGTTCAAACGGTAATTTGAAACAAATAAATGTGCACTATTCACAAAACCCTAGGCATAAACCGGGTCGTCCAATGGCTACATTTCGATTAAATGAGCTGAATGATTATTATGTAATAGGCCTGGCTGGAGCATGGACAATGGTCATAATATAATAATACAGTCTGGCCACTTTTGGCAGCTGGCATGCGGTTTGAAATTCCCTGTTTTTCGAAGAATATGTACAGGAATAATATTTGACCACTTTAAAATTATCCGGATTATGACCTTATTAAGACAGAGTGTTTTCATTAACATGCCCTTTGAGTTCTTTTGGGGCCAGAATTAATGGCAATTCTTTTCCAACCAAAAACCCAAGAAGTGAAACGTGAAGTTAGGATGTAAATTAGATAACTTTTAAATATCAGAAGTTTCAGTAAGCGAGGTGGCAAATTGGGGAATGTTATATTAGAGAGTAATACAATCGTGAAGTGACAGCCAACAGAGGTTATCCCGAAGATAGAGCCATTAGTAAGATAAAATAATCTCGAGTAAAGACGCAACTTCCTTTGAATCGGATCAACGGTTGGATTAAGGTAAGATTGACTATTTAATATTAGGACTTGTGATATTATTGGAATTGAGATTAGGCAGGTTAGATATTGATAGTGGTCCGAGTTACGTTATTTCGGTATTACTTGTATTGTGTGTTTGTTCATCGTAGATTCTCTCATATATATTATTATCTAATCTGTTAAACGCTTAAGTTAAAGTTCTTAATAAAGATATTTTAAGAACATGCAAACTTCTAGTTTTTTCCTTGAACCTACACTTCTAGCTCACGCAGATAATCCAGGAGGAGGGCACCCTAGGGGGGCAATTTCACAAAAGTCGAAAAGAAAATGAAGCCCCCTCCGAGGGTGAGGACCTAGGCCTGGGCTCAGTTGGGTCATGCCTTAAAACGTCCCTAATTCAAATCGAATAATTGTAAAATACAATGATTATCATAAGTTTCGTTTTTTAACTGCTCCCTCTTATACTTAATCTCAAACTCAAATTCAGTGGCGCAACAGCCCATGAGGGCCAGGGCCTACTGTGCCTATCCCAGTGTACAGGACAATTGAGCGCTGAGGTGCAAGAGCAGATGTCCCGTTCAGGTGATCAGTCTGAAGCAAGACCCTCAGTGTTTAAGTTCCCAAGTAAGCTAGGTATTCATTTATTGACCCAATACAGTAGGGATGAAAGGCTGCGTTGACCTTGCCCAGCTCGGAAATAGAACCTGGACCTGTGGTGTGGAAGCGCGATACACTACCACTCGACCACTGGGCCTATACTTATTCTTAATTGAACTAAATTTTAAAGAGGCCAATATAGAATATTCACTTAATTTTAGACCTTTCTTTCTAAGGTGCATTAAAGAAGCGTATTTCCTCAATCTTGTCGTAATCTTCCTGTCACAATAAAACCTGCCTTTGATCAGGATTGTCAGCCCGATTTTAAATTGGCTTCCCGGTAATAGAGAAAGAGGACTTATTATAGTGAATTTATGAGATTTATTTCTGAATATTCAGGTATAGTGTTATGAATAGAACATTTATATTTCCTAATATATAGTTTCTTTTTTCCTGGAGAAATCATGCATTTTGTATTTTTCAATTTGAACAGTGTTATGCGTTCATTTTTTAATTTTGCATTACACTACACAAGCTTGTTTATCTCCTCGAATATCACTGAAAAGATTACTTGTATCAAAGTCATTAACCAGTCTAAAACAATTTATGGTACTTCCCCTCCACCATAAAAAACGAAGGTCAAAAAACCCCTTTTTGGGAAAGAATAAAAAAAAAAAAAATCTTTGGTTTAAAAAAGAAAAAAGGGGGCCAAATCTAAGCAAATTCTTCCTTTTCGCATAATATTTCTTTCTTTAAACTACAAGAAAGAAGTGTCAACCTTTTTCACAGCTACCACACTGTATTGCAAATCAAATCTCTCTTTTTCACTTTTTATTTATTTCTTTTTTTTAAAAAAAAATCCATGTAGCTTTGAAGGCATATTACTAAAACTTGCAATGGTTCTCTACAGTTCGTTGTTCATTAGTTGTGTTTACAGAAAAATCATTATGTTTTTTTTTTTTTTTATCAAATCACACTTTATCTGAAGCTAATGATCTCTGTTTCTCGCTTTCCGCCTTAAAAAAAGAATTCTAAATTGTTCTCTTGAATTCTTGAAATCATTTAGATTTTATTCTTTTTGAGGCTCTAAATTCCGCGTTTAAGTGAATTTCGCCCCAGTAGTTTTGTTTTTTTTTAATTAACTTCAGAAAAAAAAATTTTTTTTTTTCTTTATGAGCTGTAGCACAATCTTGTATCAATATTGAATTTATTATGTTTTATACTTCCATACAGAGAACTGAGATGATTTGATGTCTCACCATTTGATTTTTAATTTACGTTGCTTTTTAAGTTAATGAAAATTGTACGAACGTTAGATTTGGCACGCTAAGAATTCTGGGGAATGTTAAAACAATTAAAAGATGGTTATTTTCTCAACAGAAGTTGTTATGAGATATCCTAGTAACTAAAGTTGCGAGCTCTAGGACAATTGTGTACGAACCACAGTTGAGATTTCAGAGTTATCATTCAATCAAATCCTCAACGTACATAGTTTAAAAAGAACTGACAGTATAAAAAATTTTACTGTTTATTTACAAAGAGGTTTAAATTTTACATCAATTTTATTGATAATGCTAAGAATATATTAAACCAGGAAAAAAAATAGTAATAATATACAGCCGGACCCCTATTTAACAAATCTTGAGATTTAATGAGTTTTTCTCTCTCCCCAATCAATAAGGCCAGGCCCTATGCTCGAGTGGTAGCGTATCGCGCTTCCACACCACAAGTACGGGTTCTATTGCCGGACTTGGCAAGGGTGACTCAGCCTTTCATCCTACTGCAGTGGGTTGATAAATGAGTACCAAGCTTGCTTGGGAACAAACACTGGGGGTCTCGCTTCAGACTGACCACCTGATCGGGACATCTGCTCATGCACCTCAGGGCCCAAGGGCACGTATATTGGGATGGACACAGTAGGCCCTGGCCCTCATGGGCTGTTGTGTCACTCTGAGTTTGAGTTTGATTAATAAGAAGGTAAAAAACCCATATATATATATATGGGTATATATATATATGTATATATATAATATATATCTATATATAAATATATATATATACATACGAGGGTTGGGGAAGAAGTCATGGCAACTACTTTTTTTCTTGTATATATGTGAATGGATCACAAACGTATACGTGTCGTGTAGAAGTTCTGCAGGCATAGTGTGTATACAAAATAACAGATGGCTCCGTGATTGCTGGCAGTTACGCTGCGGAATCAGTCAGTTGGTGAGTGTCGTGTGAGGGAAGTAACCCGTGTTGAGCAGCGTTCTTACATCAAAATAGCCGCTCTCCGAGGGAAAAATGCGATGGAATATCACAATGAATTAGTGGAAGCACTTGGAAATAATGCCTTACCATACCGTACAGTAGCACGGTGGGTGTACTGTGTACTGTGTTTTCATTCTTTTGCACCGTGAAAACCATATTGCCCTGTATACTACCGTAATAAATTAGTGTGTTACGATATATTCATTGTCCACACATGTAGTTAACACCTTGTGCTTTCGTCTGTATATGCCACATTTTCCAATCGGACTGGTATCTTCAAGAAAAAAGTTGCCATGATTTTTGCCCTGGAAGGCATCATCTCTATAATAACTTCTTTATTTTTCTTCAATCACATAAAATCCAACATGGCGTCCCTTTGGCGCGCTACCGAGTAGAACAATTACAACCAATTCGGCGAGCAGTCACCAGCTAAGCCTTTTCGAGTATACGTTCTTCTTCGTCAGCGCTCGCTCCACCTTTTAATAGGCTTATTTACCCACAAATCCTTACGCGATGGTAAAGAGTTCGCTTTATTTTTATTTATTACTTACTTAATTTTGAAGCTAAACTTTATTAGAATTGACCGGGGCAGGTGAGTCATGAGAGTAATCTATCGCTTGAGTTTTGAATAGGATAGTAAATTCCTTTCTTATATCAACCCACTCCATAACGCAGGGGATATCTTAAGATTTTAACGATTACGTTACATTTGATGAGGTCTGCGTATCTTTGCAATTAAGGTTGAGGAAATTTTTGATTTGTTGGAGCCAATGAATAGCGATTCTGATCCAGAAATCAATAATGAAACTATTATCAAAACTGTTATATTTTTTAATGCTTTACATTGTTCGGAAACAGTGAAAACATACCTCAGGCAGCAGGATGTAAATGACGCAGTATTTTCTTCTGTACATAAAGTCGGAAAAGAACTTTTTCGAGTCAGGAATCTCAAAGAGATTATCAAACATTTATTAGTCAGTATCATTAGCGCACACAGAAGTTTTCCAAGGGGAAGGGAGGGGGGGGGGGGCCGAAAGTCCACCATTCTTGTATCAAGCTCCTTTTGATTTTGTCGATTTTTGGGAACAAAAAACAGCAAAAAACTAATTATTGAATAAATAATTAGTATTAATTAATAAATCATTAAAAACAAATATTTAATTAATTTTACTTATTATATACTTAAAATTATAATCAATCGGGGAAAAAATCAAGGGCTTTAAGGGGGAGGGTCCGGACCCCTAGGACACTCCCCTTGTGTGCGCCACTGGTCAGTAGTATAAAATTTCCAATTTACTGTGTGTGACGCACTGTAATTCACTAACAGTATTTTTAGTTGTAGAATAAAAAATGTGTAATTTCTAACTATGAATATTTTTTGGGTAGTTGCTTATTATAGAATTTCTAAAACATAAGAGCAAAAAATTGGTATTTCGTAAGAAAAAAAATTGTATTAGCATTTTTAAAATTATCCTAATGAGTCTGTCTCTCTCTCTCTCTATCTATCTATATATATATATATAATTCCCTCTAATATCATTTTCATTAACTTTTAATTCTCTGGTCAAGTCCTTTAGGACAACTGTTTAATTATTTTAACAAGCTACCCACCTAACGGGAACCTTTTGAATTACACGCATCCGACCACCCAGAGCATGTGATTTCCCACTTAGTATAAATAGCGAGATCTCTGGAAATTCCGCCTCTTCTGTTTTTTGTCCTCCGTAATGTAACTGGAGGCAGTTGGTGTGTGTGTTCTTTTGCTGTGTGTGTTTTCTTTGTGATGCCGTCAATATATGTCTGTGTGTCTCTACATGTTCAATGTAAAGTAAACTGGATTAATTAACCACAAGACTGCCTCATCAATTCCATAAATTTGCAACATCAACCATAATAAATAGTGATTTAATCAAGAAATCCCTTCCTCTAGCCTTATTTTCACACACACACACACATATGAGTGAGTGTGTACGTATGGTCATAATAGCCTAGTGGTCATGGTGACAAAATGGGGTCCGGCATTGTTTGGGTAAAATCATGAATTCGAGTCCTGATGCCATTTTAGACCCGCAGTATAGAGGGGCTGATGCACGTTATCTGCCGAGATTCAAAATTCTCACGTTGGCGTGGGGTGGAAGTTTGGAGAGTAGAGTTCCAGCTCATGCATCGCATGCTCATCACTTAACGAAGGCTCAAAATAACGAGACCCGTCATCAGTAGCCATCATGTTGCTTAAAATAAAACGACAATAATATGCAAATTACAAACCAACCCTCGAGATTCGCCCCTGCGATCCCCTGATCATGAAGCTGAATATATAATAAATTATTGATATGAATCTCATTATAATTCAAAGTTTTTCAAAATACTCCCCATGTTTTTTGCTTCTGTTAAAAACCGATGTGAATGCTCTAAATATTTTATTTATTATTCTGCTTACATTCAGCGTTGCCTAGAAAATCCTTGGGAAAAAGTTTAAGAAAAAAAAGTTTTCAAAGAAGAATTAAATAAAACAAATTTTTAAAATATTTAAATTCTTACTGTGTTTCCAAACTAGCACTATTATGCAATTATTACGGTTGATTTCCATTCTCACTGGTCAAAAAAAGGAATCAAGTAGCAGAAATTTCGAGAGACTGTACTTTACTGAAAATAAAATTTTAACTCTTGAGTGGTTAACAATAACATTTAATAGCAATTACATAAATCATAACTGTATTTAATCTTAATCATTGTCAAAAGTGAAAGAAGGGATATTTTTCACGAGGTAAAATACATTAAAATACAACGCATGGAGGGTCAATTGCAACAAGTGATGCTGGTATTAAAAAATAGCATATGTAATCGCGCATTTCCTTTGGTAGCTGCTTTTATTATATGCCGCCTGCGCAAAACTATATGTGAATTTTAAAAAGCAGTATGATTTTTTCATAAAAAGCAAACCCAAAGCATGTTTATTTGCCCCCTCCCAAAGAAATTTTATCTTTGATGGGGCAATCAGAATTTTATTCTCGAGTAGCGGTTTTAAATTCTATGAATTTAATAAGATTTTTCGCTTGAATTTTTTTCTTCATTTTTTTTTTATTGACAGCACAAAATCAACGAAAAAGTAAGAAATGTGCTTGCATTTTTTTCTGCCTTCCATTCTGCTAAGGATCTCATTATTTTATAATTATTAAAACAGAAAAAAAGGATAACCTATTTATTTCTATATACTTGCGTTCATCAGTTGGATTTATTAAAATTTTTAAATCTAAAATAAGCATACATTTGCCCTTCAAATGAGTGAGTGAGAGTGACATTTGCTTCACACAATAAAATTGCGAAGGACTTCGCAATTAGGAGCTATGGATTATTGCCGAACGGACTTCGTAATTTTGAACTATGGTCAAGTGACGAGGGCGACACTTGAGGTGGCATCCCCTCTCCTAATTTCCATACCACACCCAAGGGAGGACGTTTGAGTCTTGACATATTTAACGTTCATCGGCCCTCTCTGCAAGGCGAGTCTTCACCGGTATTAGGCTCTAAATCATGACATGCCTGCCACGAGTTCGTGATCTTTACCCCACTAGGTTACCGCTGCCACCATTTGCCCTTCAAAAACAATTAACAATTAAAGTCATATTGTAGCTTTAGCGACATTTTTATTGCTTTTAATACACTGTTATTGTATGGAGGGGGGAGGCGAGAAAAATTATGATTCAAAATTGGGTCTCAAATATTGAAATTTGGAGAAGCACTGCCTTAACACCAAATCGTCCGTCGATGTCGATTGTACACCGGAGCCTGTATACTTTGTTCTTCTTTTCGCATTTTTACAGGGAATTTGAAAATTTTTCGTGACTTCTAATCATTTTTCCTGGTGATTACACAGGAAAAGTTTTGCGGTTCTGTGTTAATTAGGAGGGATTTTACAACTAAATATACCTAGAATGTCCGCTGGTGTCATTTCGACACCAAGGCACTTTATCATTATAAATAGCTGTCGTTCAACAAAATATAGTTCGCTAAGTAGATACGATAAGTACAACAAATTTATCCTATCCTATCCTATCTATCCGATAAGTACAACAAATCCTATCGCACATTTATTTGACCTTGAATGCAGTGTTATTGGGTTCAGAATGGAAATAAAACAATTATATGAAAATTGTTGTGTCTAAGTGTTTCGTTACATAGTATTTGCTTATCTGCTCATAAAAAAATTTCGTACGATTTTCGAACTCGGTACAGAGTGGACACCTTGTAACGATGGTTTGTAGAAAAGGCCTAAGCCCTGAGGAAATTGCTAACTTGTTGCGAGAGCTTTCTTAGAATGAATCGGATGGTGGCTAGCTGTGTGTGTGTCTTACTCTAATTTAGATTCCGATGAAGACATAAGATTGAGTGAAAGTAAAAGTGAAGAGTTTGAAGAAATTGCTGATGTAATTGATAATATTCCAGTAAATCCAGACATACATGTCGCTAGGGATGGCACAGATTGGATACCGCATAATAGTAATGTTCCTGGCAGATTTGCGACCCCAAAGGTTTTGCAACAAAGCTGTGATCCAACAAGCTTCGCGAAACATAATGTCAAAGATATTTTTTTAATGACATAAATGGTCATAACATATGATAATTATATGAAATAATATTCAAAAGTCTTAAACCTATAGACCCTACTGAACAGCAGTCCTGCAATTATTTAGTTAAAACAATTATTTTATGCATTTTATATCGCGGTGTCGAAACGACACCTTAAACGACGTTTAAGGGGTAATCGAAATCCCGGACGTTCGATGATCAGTTGACAGATGTTAAAATAACGTCTCTTAAAGGTCATTTCCTTGATAAAAGTAAGGAATATGAACAAATCCATGATCTGTTTCAGTGAAATGATGAAATAATATTGTCAAGAGTTTAAAAGTGTTTCTTTAACAAATATAGGGTGCATTATTAAACGTAGAAGTAAGTAATACAACAACAGTCAATGAAATACAAATTATCTATTCGAAACTAATTAACTAGTAATTAGAAAATTAGGCTGCTATTTTTTGATGTGTAACATTTTTTCTCTCGGTTGCTTACACACTAAAATGTCAATCCCTTTTGTTAATCCTATGGTGCCATTTTTTTAAAGATATGGGGTATATCTTTAAAAATATTTAGGGGATCGATAGTACTACCTGTATGGTTAGGAAGTACAAGGACTCGACCCACCAGGTGTCTCCCCCTTCTCTTAACAGCATTTTGCCAATGCAAATCCTGAATCCTGACTAGTTCATTTCATCATTTCACTGAAACAGATCAATGATTTGATAAATCACTTACTTTCATCAGGGAAATGACCTTGAAGAGACGTTATTTTAACATCAACCGTCCATTGATCAATAGCCCTTAGGGATTTCATGAAATTTCTAATTTCGTCATTATCCTACGACAGGGATGGTGAACCATTGGCACGCGTGTCATTCATGGCACGCGAAACAATATTTTGGGCTCGCCAGCGATCAAAAGGGTTTGCATTTTATTTCAAAATAACAAAGTTTACTATGATGTATTACGAACAAACGCGAGTGATCGGTCGAGGTGCGGCGAGGAGCACTCTTTTTTGTTATTTTCTTGCTTAAGTTATATACATCGTGGAATGAAATTAGTTATGATGCAAAGTACGTCTACGCATAGCATAGTCAACTTCATTGACACAACTGTATTTTAAAGCTTATTTGTGTTACATTTACGATTTTTTAAGTGTTATTTAACATGACTAGTTCAGCAGAAGAATAAAAAGCGCAAGATAGTACGTGTAACAGAGAATTTCAAATTTGGTGAATCTAGAAATACGGCATTATATTAATAAAGGCGACAAAGCGGTGTGGGTTTTATATTCTGGAATAGTAGTATGCAGAACATCGTCAGTAAAACGACATTTTGAAACAAATCGCAAATACTCTTGTCAAAATAGTGAACCACAGCAAAAATAATTAATTGCTTAAAAGCCGATTGCAGATGAATCCAATTGAGCATGCATTCTACTAAAAGCAATATCTTACAATCCTAATATTTAAGTTCTTTGTCTCTCTCTCATCCAATTTACAACAACTCACACTAATGTTACTTTAAGGATACTTTTTTTTTGAATTACACGTATAGCTAAAACATGTACTACTATAGAGTGCAAAAGGTATTTTTTCGTAGTAAATAGAGTTTTGAGCTCTTAGTTTAGTTTTATTATTTTCCCAATAATCACGTCAAAATTATTTGACGGCACGTCTGTTCCTTATTAAACACTTCCTTAGAAAAAAAATGGCACGTTGATGCCTACGACATTAATGCGTACGTATAAAAGCTCCACTATTATTTCGAATATCTTCCAACTTATACCTTCGAACAGCAAGTTCCGTAATGATAAACATAAAAGAAAATTACAAAGAAAAACAAAATCCGAGATGCCACTCAGAAGAGTATTCGATATTCAGTCAATAACAAATATATCAAGAGCAAGGAATTTCTGGAGAGACGCAACAACAATCCATTCAGATCCGATGTCTAAATTAAATAAAGAAGAAGAAAAAAGATCAAGAAAAAAAGAGAAGAAAATAATGAAACAAATCGCTGACGCAAGCAAATGGTGTTCTCATGACGGGAAGGCAGCAGCGAGTGGGACTTTAACGCGCGAAACGATGCGTGAGGCCTTCACGCGTGACCAACCTACTAGTGATGCATCGCGCAACCGAACAGCGTAAGTAAGGTCAACGGAATAAAGATGCCAGTCATTTGACTTCAATGAAGATATGTGAATGGACGTTTTTCGTATACTTGAGAATGGAGATGAATGTGGGGAAACAACAACAAAGCGATAATGGGGGCCATAAACGGGATGGCTGTACACGCGTCGAGGTATTGTACTGGCCAGCGACCAATTCATTCAGATTGGACTCTTGGGGGACACTACGGAGGAAAATATGAATGAATTAGCATTATTCCTTTATGTGTGTGTGTGAATCGTCTTGGCCATTGAAAATGTTTCCATTGTAACATCTAATGTTGTATCTCGTATGCAAAATAAAACAGTTCCGATTCTTTAGGAATTCAGCTTGCATTGCTCAGGATCGGTCTCTAGTCTAGTCTTATTTCCTGTTATGGATCTAATATTCCTTTTTATTTTTAGTTCAATATGTTAATACTAATCCTTACCCATCCGTTTTGCAAGCTTTTTCATTATATTGTATCGGTATATATGTTTTTTTCAAATCCTCTACTATTAGTTTACTTTCTCCCTATATATATACACATATATATTATGTATATATCTTGTTCAAATTTTCAATCGTTAATAAAATACTTTCTATTGATCCATTCAAGTTCAAATACATTTTTTAAAACTTGTAGCGGATGACACTTGATGTTCATACAGTTTTTTCAAATATTAATTAATTCATTCAATTTAATTAATGAATAACAAGTAACAAACAAAAATAATAGTCCAACAGCATATATAGAAGGGAAAATTATTCGCTGCGTCCCTGTAGCGCAATAAATAGCGCGGTGGACTTCTAATCCAAAGGTCATGGATTCGAATTCCACCTGAGATGGCCTAGTTTCTGAGAATGTGATTTCTTTTTACTATACTTTTTTCTTGGAATAATTAAATTTAATTAATGAATAAATGGTAAAAAAATTTTTAAAAAAAACAAAGGGGCCCCCCCCACCGGCCCCCCTTCCAAAAAAAAAAGAGAGAGAGAGAGTCCAACGCCATATATAGAAAGGAAGATGGAAAACTGCAAGGCAAATTGCTTTCTATTTTGGCATTTAATATTGTAATTCTGTCATATGTATATATATATTTATATTAATTGTAATTATTAATAAAAAATAACTAAAATAAATTTTTTCTTTGTGGACCTAAGTAGGAATTGACTAAACATTTTTTTTATGTTACTTGTTGTTTTTAGTTTAATATGTTAATACTAACCGTTACCCATCCGCTTCGCAGTCTTTTCCGTTATATTGTATCACTATATATGTTTGTTTTTTTTACAGTTATTTTTGTCTAAGTCCTATATCATTAAGTTTTTTAAAAAACTTCCATTACCGATTTCTTCCCTTGATTTTAAGGGAAAAAGGCTTCAATTCTAAAAAGGCAGCATTCTTTACGCCCCCGTAATCCTTTCTCCATCAAAGTCGATTCCCTCAAACTCAATTTTTATTGGATCTCTACACAAAAAAGCAAACAAGCTTGTCAAATTTCAAGTCTATACGTCTTGCAGTTCAAACACAGGACTTTTTTTTCCCCCTCAACCCACTTTAGGTGGCGATTTCCACAAAACATACTTAGTGGGATCTCCACTTAACAGAAGAAACATGTTTGCGAAATTTTAAGTCTTTTGGTTTAATAACTCAAAAATGAGAATTTTTAAAATTTATAGCACCCTTGTAACTCACCTCCCCTCCCCTCGGGAGTTGATTTCAGCAAAACACGTTTTTTTTTATGATAACAGAAGGATCATGTTTCCAAAATTCATGTGTCTAATAGTTTAAGGGTTAAACTTTTTTTTTTTATCTTAAACGCCCGTTGCAAATATTTTTAAAGATTCTTCAGGATACTTATAAGAATGAAGCTAAAATTCTCGACGGGTAATTTTTCTAAGATTGAAACATTTTTTCAGATACAATGGTAATTTATAAATTTTATTTCCACATTCTAGGATCACGGTTATTCTCTAAGCAGGATCGCGAACTTAAAAGTGGAGACGTTCCAATCGATTTAAATCATATAAGAGAGAGTTCGAATCCACATTCTCCTAAAAACCGTAGAATGGAATAATAAGACTGACACTTGACGTTGAGTGAGACACCGGCTCTTTTTACTCTCACTCTACGAAATTTTAATTAAAAAATTAAATCATTCCGAATTCCATTCTAGAATTTGATCTGAACCAGGGGTGGCCAACCCTCGGCACGTGGGCCACAGTATGGCAAGGTGCAGTTGCAAAAGTGACGAGCGAAGACTTACTGAAAAATTTTAAAAAAGACAATAATAAAAAACCATTTCTTACAACTTTATTGAAATTGGTTTGTCTCAGTGAGTGAGTGAATATTAACCTCGCACTGTTAAGCTACACGAGACCTTTTGGCGACGGACCTCGTAATTTTGAACCGTGGTCCAGTGACGAGGACGACACCTGAGCCGGCAACCTCTCTCTTAACTACCACACCACAACAACGAGAGGACGTTTGAGCTCTTGACAGATTTAACGTGCATCTCTTCTCTACACGGTTGGGCTTCAGTGATACTGGAATCGAACTCATGACACGCCAGCCACGATCCGATGCCTTGTCTCAGACAAAAAAAAAACCTGAAAATCTCGATCAAAATATGTTTATGAATAAATGTTTTCTGCTATAGACATAATAAAATAAGTAAACTCCAAACAAACTGATATGTATCTATGATAACCTATTTTTGTTAGCATCTGCAAGAGCTAATCCTGATATAGATAACTTGTAAAAAAAAGCAGTAATTCAAAAGTCACATTAAGTAAGTACTCTGAGCACTTAATAATTATTTTGAATTAACGATTCAAGTTACTCATTTTTATTTTACACTTAAACTAAGTGAGATTGAACGAGTAAAAAGTTTATTAGCAATAAAACCTCTAAGTTTGTAATTTCGTATTATTTATTATATTATTTACAAATTTCAACTTCAAATATAGACTTGCATTAACGAATACGCTTTTTGCGAAAAAAATCACATAATAAGCCTATATTATAAGAACCTATATATATATATATGGAAAAGTGAAATATATATATATATATATATTTCACTTTTCCATATTTGTTTGTCGGAAAAGTTGGAAGTTGCATGCACAATTATTTTTTTTTATTATAAATAGTGGCACTCTACCCAAAAAGGTGTGCCGCTCCTTATCCGAATGAACAACTTTCATCCTACCTTACTACTGAAGAGCAACATCGAACGATATTTCATCAGCACCTACGGACACACCACCCCTGCTGAAAATTTTATTCTACCATTAATTCTAACCTACCCTCCAAAAATAAATGGCTACTCATCCGCTTCCCATAAAACATCGAATAATTTTGTTCTGCCAACAGTGTCTGGAACAGCAAGACGTTCTTTTCCCCCCCAAGGTTATCCCCACTGAGTGAGAAACACAGAACCTCAGAGGTCTGCCGAAACTAGATCTTCCTTGGTCATTGCTTACGTGGTATCTCCGTAGGTGAGATTTTAATGATACAATTATGCCTCAGCCTAATGGCGACCCGCCGAAATAAAAATCTTGGACTTCACCTCCCACTGATTGCTAACCTCTGCCTAACGAACAACCCGTGGTCCATAATGCATAAAACATTGCGTTACACAAGGGTTACGCTTCGGTGTTGCGAACTGCATTGCATAACGATTTTTGTTTGAACAAATGACTCTCACATTCAGACCGACATCACTGTAATGAATGAAACGGTCCGAGTAAAAATTCGTTCCTCGTAATTATGCGAAGTGGAATCTTTTCGTCGTGGAATGCGTTCTTGCGCATGGATGGTACGTTTTATGAATCGCTACGTTATATTCTCGTCTGAATGGGTTTCGAAACTTATGTAGTAAGGAGTTTTAGAACACACACACGCTTTTCGAAAGAAGAAAAGCACACTTTCAATTTACATTGAACATTAAAACATTGCTTATGTTTTCACAATTAACAAGTAATATAAAAAAAATTTAAGTCAATTCCTACTTAAGTTAACAAAGAAAAATTTTATTTTATAGTTACTTTTTATTAAATAGTTACAAATGATATAAATATGTATATACATATGACCAGTGGCGCCCACAAGGGAGGTCTGGGGATCCAGACCCCCAAAGCCCCTGATTTTTTTTCCGATTGATTATAATTCTTTTAGTATATAATACATAAAATTTAATTAAGTATTTGTTTTTAATGATTAATTTTATTAATTAATGCTAATTATTTATTCAATGATTAGTTTTTTACTGTGTTTTGTTCCCAAAAATCAACAAAATCGAAAGGAGCATGATACAAGAA
>BMAV01016980.1:568645-596662 GCA_019973955.1 Trichonephila inaurata madagascariensis | reverse complement strand
ATCCATTTATACGCGTTTTTAAAATCACTGTTCCGAACGTAGTCGGATACTTTAAGAAATTGGCAACACTGTTCTATTATTTTGGACAGTGACTTCAACTGAAATCGCTTGCTTCAATCATTTTATTCTTACAGTATTCAAATCGTTTTAACGGATCTTCTAAATTTGTTAATTTCATTAAATCTCCTTATTTTATGCTTAATTGCTACTTCTATATCTAGATTCTATTCAAATTTCTTTGTTTAATAACCTTAACTTTTTCTATAATCTAAATTTTTACTTTGCTCTAACGAAATGTTCCGTTAAAATGTATTTTATTTACAGCAGTATTGTTAATTTATTTCTTCGAATATAATCTATTCATTAGTGTTTTGCCCGAATTTTTGGGGGTTGGTTAGCAACTTTAGATGCTCCAACTATGTGAATTATTTAAACTAATTTATTTGGATAATTTTGTTAGCTTTTTGAATCAATTTAACGAATTTCTTTAACGTTTGAATTAATATCAGTAATAAATTTTGGATTAAAAGAATATGTATTTGTCATTTTTTAATTGGTTTATAATTCTTTATTCTTAATGCATTATTTTTATTATGAAATCGAGAAATCTCTCTCTGCAATAAAGTAATGTATACAATTTTTGCTTCCTATAAACTAATTATGCATGTAAAAGACTTAGATATATGTGCAAATAATGGGCATATAAACGCAAATATTAGATGCACTACATGGGCAGAATACAATAATTCATCTTGTAGTTGTTAACTTTTCATTTCTCTTAGAATTCTGAATTTAAGAGAATTCTTAACGTAAATTCAAACAAATGCCTTTTTAGGTTATGTTTTTTTTTTTCAGTGGAAAAGTTAGGGGAGAAAAACCCATTTAAATAGTCAGCCCACAGTTGCCTAAGCCAGTAAAAAATGAAAGAACTGAGAAATAACAATGAAAAATAAAAAATTATGCTTAAAAAAATGTAATAAACAAAAACAGAAGTAAATACTAATGCTTTGGAGGGATAGGAGATCAACTCCAGCCAAAATAACTCCATTGGCAAATCGAAATATTTTTTTCCCCTCAAAATTGTGCCAAAAATCGAAATGCGTTTTTGAACTATAACTGAAAGGGAACTTAAAAGGGAAAATAATTATTTAAAAAATAATTAATACATTGATTACAAAAATTTATTTTGTGAGCATTTATAATACACGTCTTCTCTCCCCTTTTACACTGTTTTATTAGCTTCAACTGTATGTAATGGAATTTTGAACTCGATTTTTACCCACTTTAAAAGGTCAAATTAATTCAAAATTTTGCACACTTGTCAAGGATGGATCAATTTTGTTCCACTGTCATTATCAGCGTCATCAGGATTAATGATTTCCCATTTCCATATTTGACGACTTATTCCAGATCCCATTTCCAGATTTGGCGACTAAATGATTAAGTTACAACCCTAAAGAAATGGATTAATTCATCAATGAATAAATGATAGCTTAAAAAACTTAAAAAAAAAAAAAACGTTTTTATTGTAAATAGAATTAAAAAATGAAAAATAAATCATAGTTTTAAAAAAACTAAAAAACACGCTTTTATAGTGAATCGAACTAAAAAGTGAAACATAATTCTTAATATAAAAATATAATGATTAACGAGAAAATTAATGTCATTAGGGTAAAAGCGTGGGGTGCTCTATATCTCAATTGTTATAATTTTTTACTAGTTCTATTCCGAAATGCAGAGTTCGTGTAAAAATGTAGTACAAAGCATCCCACACATACTTTTACCACAATGACATTAACTTTTTCTTTAATCATTTTATTCTTATATTAAGAATTTTTTTTTTTACTTTCTAGTTCTATTAACTATAAAAGCGTGTTTTTTTTTAGTTTTTTTCAACTATAATTTATTACCTTAGGAATTTTTAAGGTATCCGACTACGATCGGAACTGCTGTTTTGCAATAGCCTATAAATGGATAATTTTTATGATATTTGGTGTCACTTAGATTAGAATACATGTATAAAGTTGTTTTGAGAATATTCTTACAATAAAGTTTATTTAAATACAATGTTTTGGCAAAAATGAACATAGAATTACCTATTTTCAAAACATTTTTCTTTTTATGGAAAATGTTTCTATAATAATAATATTTTGCTTATATAATTGCTTATATATTTTGCTTATCTCCGGAGGGCCTGAACTCGGATTTTCGAAATATATAACTCTGAAGTAGATTTATCCATATTTTAATTCAACAGAGTGGAGAAATTTTTAGAAAAGCACACTGATAATTATTCCAATTGGTAGTAACTCTGAAAATAATGTGAATATTTCAAAAATACTGGTTCAGGCCCTCTGGAGAAATCTTTGTTTTATATAAGAAATATTATTTTTTTAAAAGCATTTTTCATCAAAGGAAAATATTTTGAAAATAGGTAATTCTATGTTCATTTTTTTTTGCGAAATATTGCATTTAAATAATTTTTTTACTCTAATAATATTCTTAAAACAATTTTGTACATGCATTATAATCCAAGTGACACTAAATATCATGAAAATTATCCATTTATACGCTTTTTTTTAAAATCACGATTTCGAACTTTTTACCTTAAAGATATTTTTGATTGCAAAAAAGAAGTGAAAATAAAAACTAATAAACTTTACTGTGCTAGAAAAGTCTTACTATCCTTTAAAATGAAATAGAAAAGTTGTAACGCAATATCATCAATAAAATAAACGTCAACTCTTACATTAAACCTGTCGCCGAGTACGGTTTAATTATTTTACAGTCAGCCCATCACCTATACCTCTGGTTTCCCTCATCGTATTATTTTTTTTATTTCTGCAAAAATGTCAAACCTTTCACCGTCACGCCCAACTTGTTCCAGGACAAAAAAGAAATGAATTTTTCAGCACCGAGAAGCCTCGCCACAGTGTAGGACGAATAACGTCAATAACTTGGAGCCGATAACTGTAATATATAAGCCCTGATGCCCATAATGATCCATTTTGAATTCACTTCTGGTTCTACTCTTCGAGTAAGTTTCTTCTACTTATTTTGACGTCGTATGATGTGGCAGGTTTGATATTTAGCGAACGTGGGCACGCAATGAGGGGTTGGGGGGTTGGGAAAGGACCCCTTCCCTTCCATTTTCCATGTCCGTGGAATTTGCATACCTCTCCAAAGTACCCTAGACTCTAAAGTACCTTGTCGGCAGAAGAGGCTTCTTCCTCTGGAAATCAACTTCATTAGCATCTTCATGCAAGCCAGAGGAATAAGCAATTGGAAAAAGGAGGCCCGGGAGCAAAGGGATCGTCAGAGGAAGAGAAGATGTTCTTCCCCTCATCTTCTCGCAACCCTATCAAGGATTCTGGACCGTGCGCACGCTGGCGACAGCTGCATTTTTTTTTATGGTCTGCGAGATGCTGGATATATAACACGTATGCAAATAAGGGACTGGTGGTAGATCACAGGTGGTGTGAGACTTCTAAGACGTTTTTTTTTCACCCCCAGTCGTCATCATCCGACCATCCTATATACACGTGGCTACTTTGCATTTCTTCACTTCACCCCTTTCGATATTTTCATTTATATTTTTGTAGTCTCTCGTCTCCACTTCTCGACCCCACCGCACATACTCTTTCTTCTTCCCCTTGAAAGTTCATCTTCAATTCGATGCTGGTCCAGGTGTCACTTTTGAGAGGACTTCGGATGCCTTTTTTTTTCTTCTTTTTTGCTTTTTTATCCCGAAATTTTACTGTTTGCTTAAGGAGTCATCGACAAATGTAAGGTTGTAGTCGGATAATGTCACGTACAGTTTTCGATGAAAGTATTCAAATAGTGATGATTTAAGATTATTATTATTATTTCTATTTGAATCTTTCTGGTGGAAGCAAAAATTTCCTCCTTTAATAGTTAGCATTATATAAAAGGGTTCTGAACATAAATAAACAAGTCTGCTACCCTGGGTAGAGCAGCTGGAAGGTCTAGAACGGTTACAGTGCTATGTCGATTATATTTGCAACTCATTCAAATTAGTTAAGGTATCCGACTACGTTCGGAACCGTGATTTTGCAAAAGCGTGTAAATGGATAATATTTATAATATTTAGTGTCACTTAGATTAGAAAATGTATATAAAATTGTTTTAACAATAGTATTACAACAAAAAATTATTTAAGTACAAAATATTTTGACAAAAAATGAACATAGAATGACCCATTTTCAAAATATTCTCCTTTTGTGAAAAATGCTTCTATTATAATAATATTTTGCCTGTATATAGTTCAGACCTCTGTACAGAGGCTCAACTAGAATTTTTAAAATATATAACTTAGAAGTAGGTTTATCCATGTTTTACGTCAACAGAGGGGAGAAATTTTAAGAAAAAAACACCGACAGTTATTTTAATAGGTGGTAACTCTGAATATAATGTGAATTTTCCAAAAATCATGGTTGAGCTTCAGTACAGTGGTCTGAGCTATATACAGGCAAAATATTATTATAACAGAAGCATTTTTCGCAGGAGAACATTTTGAAAAAAGATTATTCTAAGTTCATTTTTTGTCAAAATATTGTATTTAAATATTTTTTTTCACTCAAAAAATGCTCTTAAAACAATTTGATACATGTATTCTAATCTAAGTGACACTAAATATCATGAAAATTATCCATTCATGCGCTTTTTTAAAATCACGGTTCCGAACGTAGTCTCTCTCTCGGATACCTTAAAGTACTTAAATTTAAGCTTTCATGAATGAAGAAGTTCATGTATAACTACATTGAAAGATATTGATTTTTTTTATTTGTATTCAGTTTATATCTTGTAGACGAATGATGCAGGTCACGAACTTGTGACCGGCGAGTTGTGAGTTCGAATCCTGATGCCCTGCAGTATAAAAGATCTGATACACATTTAACACTAGAACTTCCGGGATTCCAATTACCCTAAAACGTCCACCGGTGTCTTTTCGACACCACGATATAAAATATATAAAATAATTGCTTTAACTAAATATTTGAAGGATTACTATTCAGTAGGGTTTAGTTTTGAGACTTTTTAATTTTATTTCATGTAATTATCATATATTATACCCCTTTATATCATAAAAAAATAACGTTGACATAATGTCTCGCGAAGCGTGTTGGACCACTACTTTGTCGCAAAACATTTAGAGTCGCAAATCTGCCAGGAACATTACCATTATGCGGTATCCATTCTGTGCCATCTCTAGCGACATATACGTATATATCATGATTCACTGGAATATTATCAGTTACATCTGCTCTTTCTTCAGATTCTTCGCAGTCACTTTCATTCAATCTTATGTCTTCAATGGAATCTAAATTAGAGCTGATTCTCTCTCATTCTTAGAAAGCTCTCGCAACGAATTAGTAATTTCATTAGGGCTTAGACCTGTTCTCAGAGCCACCGTTTCAGGGTGTCTGCTCTTTACTAAATTCGAAAATCGAATGAAATTTTTTTTATGAGCAGATAAACAAATACTACATAACGAAAAACTTAGACACAACGATTTTAGTATAATTGTTTCATTTCTATCATGAACCCAATAACACTGCCTTCAAGGTCAAATAAATGTGCGATAGGAGTTTGGGAAGTTTATTTTACTAGTAGATTATTGTTAATAGGATAGTTAATTGTTTTATCTACTTAGTGAATTATATTTTGTTGAACGAAAGCTATTTATAATGAAAAATTGCTTAGTGTCAAAATGACACCAGTGGACGTTCTAGGTATATTTAGTTGTAAAATCACTCCTAATTAACCTAGAACCACAAAACTTTTCCTATGTAATCACCAGGGAAAATGATTAAATGTCTCGAAAACTTTTTAAATTCTCTGCAAAAATGTGGAATGGAGAACAAAGTAAACAGGCTCTGGAGTCCAATTAACACAGAAGGACGTTCTAGAGTTAAATCTGTTGCGGCTGAAAGTCCTCCCTTTGACGTAGTGTGGATATATGGAGATGGAATTGCCAGCTCAGATGTCCTTTTTTTTTCACTCGGAAGTGTCTCAAAATTCTGAGACGAGTCGTCAGTAGCCCACGTGTTGCCTCACAATGCGACGTAAATCAAAAATCAAATCAGTATTTTTTTAATGTTCCCAACACACACACAAATAAAATGAAATTTGCTGGAAGGAAAAGAATAAAATTGCACATAAAGGAAATTCATAAGCGTATATTGCAACTCTTCCTAAAGTAATACAGTGAGTTAAATGGGAAAACTTTTCTTATTATTTTTTTAAGTTTTGATAGAGAAAATGATTTTACAAGCAGCGTTAATAAAACAAAAAATACTGTTACGTCGATCGGGGTTCGTGGATTTTATGCTATCAGTCTCAAAGAGAAAAACAATTATTCTGGAGAAATGGAAATTTATTGTAGAAAAACAAATATTTTATTTTATGTATCTTCCTTCCTTCCTCAGTGGCACGACAGCTCAGGGTGGGCATTGGCCTTCTCAAGAAGCCTTTTCCAGGCCAGCCTTTTCCTGCCAGTGTTCTCCAATTCCTAGTTCTCAAAACTGGGAGATCTTTTTCTACGCCATCAATCCATCTAAGATTTGGCCTGCCCTTTTTTCGTGTGCCAATTGGTTGGGCATTGAAGACTTTTTTTAGTGGTGCGGTCTTCATTTATTCTGATAACGCGACCTGCCTATTTAATTCGTTGTATTTTGATGAAGTTAACAATGTCAGATTCTTTATATGATTGATAGAGCTCAAAATTTTTGATCTTCTTCGCCATGTTCCATTTTCCTGAATTCCTCCAAAAACGAATTTTAAACTATTCCTTTCGTAGATACTTATCATGTTCTCCTCTGTTCGAGACAGTCCAAGTTAATACTGATCTTAAAAGACTTTTATACAATAGAACCTTTGTTTTTCTTTTAATTTCATATATTTTCGTATTCCATTAAGACATCTATTAGCCATAATAATTTTATGTATCTTATTCACATAAAAAAGAAACCTGCAAAGAAAAAAAACATTGCTCAGAAATACACTGTATTTCCACCCTTAAAAAAGTAATTTTATGTTAAAATTAATGAATTTCATTGACATTTTCTAATTTTAAGCTTGCAAGTAATTTTAAACATAATATTTTTATAATTAGTAATTTAAAGTTTTTATTTTACACATGCGTCCTTAAATTAAATTACTGGTAAAATCTGTTAATTTTTCTTGAGTTTTTTTTTTCATTATGTGCCACGTGTATCTTTGTAATGCACCAAAAACCCCTTCAGGCGTATTTTCTCCACATTGCAGTCCATATCGAATTGTTCCAAATGGTTTTATCATTTCGTCATATGAAGATCCAAAAATATTTTAAAAATAGGAAGAAAAAAAATTGAATCACAAGAAAAAATTCGCTAAATAGAAAATGCACTTGTCTGTTTAGAGGTTATTTTACGAATAAAATTGTAAAACTTTCTTGAGGTTGCAGGAAAAAATTCACAAGTTAGAGAAATTTGTAAAATAGAGTATATATATGTGTGTGTTTGTGTCTGTGTGTGCGCTCACATAGCTTTACGTCATGCTAATATAAAAACTTTACTTTGAACCTCTGTAGATTATAAACATGCCTTAGTATAACTCAGCACTCTTTGTAATATTCGAACGATGTTAATTGAAACTAAACAGAAGTATAAAATTATGTAAAATTTATAAAATATAGGTAGTAATATCATTGCTTGAAAAATAGTACTTCAAATTTAGATTTTGAATCATGAAACACGTGTTTTTGTAAAAAAGCATTGATGGAACTTTTGTATAAGCAAATTATTAAATTGAATGTATTTTCGTTTGTGAATTGAGTTATTTGGTTTATTTATTTGAAATGAATTTTTTTACCGTTGCGGAAATTTAAAGACAAATGTAAGGTCATTAAAAATAATCCCAGTGGCTGAGTGGTAGTGTATCGCTCATCCACGCCACAGATCTCGGGCTGGGCAAGGTCGACTCAGCCTTTCGTCCCTTCAGTGGATCGATAAATGAGCTTGAATGAATCCAAGCTTGCTTGGGAACTGAAGCCTAGGAGTTTTTGCGTCAGACTGACCGCTTGACCGAAACATCTGCACATGCATCCCAGCACCTAAGGTCACGTAAACTCAGATAGCCACAGTAAGCCTTGGCTCTAATGGGCTGCTGCGCCACTGAGTTCAGTTTAGTTCAGTTCTTAAGAAATATAGAGACCATAGAAAAATATAGTGAATACATCTTATTATGAAATAAAAAAACTTAAAAAATTAACCAAATTATGCAACCTGTACTTTTATTTACATAAAAAAAAATTCCATTCTTCAGAATTCCATTTATTTCATACGTTAATAATATAAAACATTAAATGTAATTTGTGACTTTCAAATGAAAACTATGGAATGAAATAACATTACGAATTAGATTTTGTATGGAAAAGGAGCTAAGCCCCCTAAAATAAATATACGTCATTGTTTAGGTCTTGGTAAAGGTGAAAAATGATGTTTAACAACTAAAATCGACTAAAGCGTATTTTTAAATAAACTGAGATAAAATATATGTAAAAATGCCACAGTTAGACAATAAAAAAGGAATCTGTTTTGCATTTGTCAATTTCCGGAGTGAATGTGAAAAATGTATTCGGTTAAATAACGTAAAAAGATAGTTATTTTATTTACAAAAGTTGTGAATAAAATACGGGAAAGATTAATTTATACCTTTTTTTTTTTAACAAAGATAATATCTACAACGTATTTGGATTTTCCACGAAGGTAAATTTAGTTTATCAAAAAAGAAAAAGAAAAAATGTGTACGCTTGGATTTTTAATTTTACATAAATATTTCGGAAAACTTTTTTCATTTCCTTATTTTTTAATCCTTTTATCGAAAATTTTTGTAACTTTTCTGAAGAAACTGTGTGTACACAATGTCGGAGTTATTAGTTTTAGTGTGATCAGTTGTTTGTCGTGATACATAATGTTGGGAAAAAAAGTTATTTTATACAATAGAAAAATGCTATTTTAAACTATCTGTGATTTTTTTTAAAATTCCAAAATGTCGATGAAAACGTTATGTAGATCCTGTCCAAGGTATAAAAGATAACTATTTTAGAAAATAAATTTTTATTTTGATATATATAAAATCCTTATATTTTTAATGAAAAGTAAAGTTCTTTTAAAATTAAATTATGGCAATAAGTGTTTTATATGATATTTATAAAGAATTAATTAATATATGTTTATAGTAAGTACAATAACGAACTCATGTAAAAGTTTAGAGAAATGAAATGCAGGAACTTTATTCAATATTGGTAATATAATTTCTTATATATATATATAAGAATGTATAACTATCAAACAATAATCAAAACAGTAAATATATCTCATTTAATTTAAATGAGGTTTTATATGTATCATCTTCCTAAATAAGAATGTAATTGAGTGAATGTCACTTCCAGTAGAGTTGTAAGTATAGTTCCTTCATAATTTTGTTCTGACAATAAATTTAGTTTTTTTTTTAGAAGTGTTTAATATTTTAATTTCACACTCTTCAAAAATTATTAACAGATAATTTTCTATGTATAAATAAATATACTTCAAAAGGAATTTGTACCATAATTTTTTTTCATTTGCAACATTGCGGTTTTCTATTTCTGTGCGGATTTCTGTTTTAACTTTATGCATAGTAAAATTAAAGTAAAATACACTTAAGGTATCTATGGAATGCTTCTTACGAAAATTGAGATTTTTAATGAAATCTGTTACATAATTGTCTTCAGATCTTAAATATGTGAAATGATTGTCATAACTCTTCATCTAGTCAGTTCATCATTCAAACATATAGTAATAAAACTTTTGATTGTTGTTTTTTAAAAAAAAGTTCAAATGATGTTTACTATGTAAAGAAAAAACACCAAAATTAATTGAAATATATGCTGCATTTTGTTTTTCGGAAATCAGAGCTGCTTTTGACACATGAGTCACCGGTAATAAAGTTTTACATCATATTATAGTAAATATAAGGCTTAGCTAAGCGTTTTTGTCCTATTCCTATGCCTATTCATTTTTATACATGGAGCAATACATTCAAATTTCATATATCTATTGGTTTTTTTTTTTTTGGAAGTTTTTGAATGCAAAACTCAAAGATTCATCATTATTTAAATCAAATCAAACTTTTTAATTTTCGAAATACAGTTTTCACTTATATTGTCAATAAAACATTACGTAAAATCCAATTCCTAAATTTCCTTCTGAAAATGCTTGTTTAATATTTTTTTTAAAGGGGTTGTGGATTGGCAATTATCATCGTAGACCTCATTCATTTCCCGGAAGCTGGAATCCTTTTTTAGTGTGGCACCATATATGCGGATACCAATTGCCACAATAAAATTTTGACACCTAGTTTCTTCCTCAGGGGAAGGCACCTGAGCTTTGACGATGAAAAATTGTAGTAGGAATTTAATCCTTGCCTCGAGCATCCAAGCCAAAGAAGCACTCTAGAGATTTTTAACATGGCGCATAATCATACGACATGGACGCTGTTGATGTTTTTCATCATGAAAATTCATCGACTTGTGTCGGGGTCGAACCCGCAAACTTGGGCATACAGGACCAGCGCCTTACTAACTACGCCACCCAGACGGCTCTACTTATTTAATATAATACAAAAATTTTGATATAAGTATTTGAATTTAGTAAAAATATATATATATATTTGAAATTTTCAGCTTTTTTTTCCCTTAAGGGAAGTGTTTCCTATTTTTATTTTTGTAATGAAGTTGTTTATTAACACACACACTTTGACTTAAAAATATTTTATTATATGTCAGTTCTATCTTTTAGTTATAAAATGTATATTTTTAGGGCTATCATATTAAAACTTAGTTTTTAGTTTTGTATAAAAGAATACTGAAGCTCGGTGGCAGAGTGGTAGTGTACCGCGCTTCCACGCCACAGATCCAGGGTTAAAAACCCTGGTCGGACATGAGTGACACAGCCTTTCATCCCTTCAGTGGGTCAATAAATGCGTATCAAGATTGCTTGGGAACTAAACACTGGGGGTTTCACGTCAGACTGACCACCTGATCGGAACATCTACTCATGCACTTCAGCACCCAAAGGTTACGAGTACTGAGTTAGGCACAGTAGGCCTTGGCCCTCATGGTCTGTAGTCCCTTCGAGATTAGTTTTTTTTTCTTTTATAAAAGAATACTAATTTTGTTTTGTTTTTTTAAATTTTGAGGGTTATTTCATATACGTTTAAAAAACAATTAATATATTTAGGTAATGATGATCACATTTTCAATTACATTTCGATACAATTACATTCATTGATCAAAGAAAGACAATCAAGTATTAAAAAGTGTATTCTCTGTTTTTTTCATTATTTTACTTGATAAACTAATATCTCCCTTTACGTATTAAAAATCAAATGCATTATTTTTTAAAGTATTCCTTTTAATATAATATTCATCGGTTGATAAAAATGTGTAGGGTTTAAATCGAATGTATAAACATATTTTTAGAAACTTAGAACTACTTGTCAAAAGTATAAAAGAAAAGTTTGGCAGTTGAGTAAACTAATAGAATGAACTACTTTAAAAATTGTTGCTTTTATACATTAGTCTCTTTTATGATACATATCATATACTCAGTGTTGGTTTTTTCATATCCGAATATATTTCTGATTTTATTAAGATTTGCATTGCTCAACATATAGGGAAAACACTTGATACAGCCAGCACTGAATTTTCTTATAAACATTTTTAGATTTTTCATGTCCATGTTCGCATGAATTTTCTAGTTAATTCATTAATATAATCATTCAAAAGTATTAAGATGACCCATGTACTAAATATTTATGATATTGAAATAAAATGAAGCACTTTTGGGGTGTTTGTAATTGAAAGTTAACAATTTTATATAAAAAAAACAATTATAAATTATAAATTAATTATACTAAATTTTCTCTTTAATGTATATGGTGTTTATATATTGTAAAATTTGTGTATAAATTACAGAACAGAAAAAGTGCTTTCAGGATATTGCTTTTTAAGTTTCAAGATCATGTACATATTATGAAACTTTCAAATATTATAAATAATTAAAAAATTGGTTAAAAAAAATATCGCTTATTTTCCTTTTTATCGGAAAGAAAAAACATCATCCTTACTGCTTATAGAATTAGTATTATATATGTTTTCGCCTACTACGTGGCTTAAATAATTCTTTCGATCCGTAGCTGAAATATTAATAATTCTTCGAGTTTTTTTCTTGTAGATCAGTGTTTTAATAATCATAATATGAACAGATATTGTTGAATTATTCAATATTCTCTCTCTCAGATTCCCAGTTTTATGTAAAATGTCTCTTAAAGTAATTATTTTTATTCTTTGAAATTTTTTTTGTATTGTTATAAAAAAAATATAGTTTTAAAATAAATTCTAATACACTGAATAATTTTGTACACCTATGAAATTGTGATATTATAGTGGAAAATAATTACACATATTTTAAAAATATCTATTTAAATCTTATTGTTGCTAATTTTTATAATAATTATAGTTTCATTTAAGTCTCAGTTATTTGTATTTACATTAATCTAAAAGGTATAACATTCCATTCAAAGCAATGCTTTTAAAGAGAATTCCGAAGATTCTTTAAAAAATACCTTGATGTTTAATGTATTGAAAAATATAATTTTGTAATTCTTAAAAAAAACACGAGATTTCTTAAAGTTAATGGGAAATTATTTAAAGTTAAAAGAATATTATTTTTTTTATGAAATTTCAGATTTTTCAGCCTACCGTAATAATTAAATTAGAAATTTTGTATTATTTCGACTTCTAGTATAACATTCAATAAAATAAATTCTTCTAAAATTTTTAGATACTAGTTCTTGGTTTTAAGTAATGTAAACTTTTACAAAAAAGAAGTATGAGTTAAAGAAACTGACACCACTATAGAATATGAAAAAATTATTTGATTATTTTTTAACCCAATTTTGAATTATAATTGAGAAGTACAGATATTCATAAAATATTAAAAAATATACCCTTATTAACTTTCTTGAAAAAAATTTGTAGCATTTATATAACATTCGAGATGATATCCTACTGAAATTCAATAAAAGTTTAATTTTTTTATTTTTATCCGATCATTGTAATTACAAACTGCTACGGCATAATGCTCTTGTGCATTTGCAATGTATCTTATGATTTTGGTAATGACATGTGCTTTCGATTTTTTTTTATTATAATTATAACTTGATAAGTTAACACATAACATTCTGTTTCTTGTGTTTTTATGGTTGAGATAAGAAATTGAGAAAAAAATCAATAAGTTTTTCTTTTTAAAAATTTCAATGAAAATGATTTTTATGAAAAACATAATTTCGAATTATCTTAAATAAGGCGTTAATTAAATAATTAAAATAAAGAAAACATAGAAAGATAAATGTATCTGACGAAAATTATTTCTCAGTTGAATTTTTTAATTTAACAAGGTGAAATTGGATTTTTTTAATGTTTTGCGTTGGTTTGATACTTCTAAATAAAAACCCAATATATATATATAGGAATTTTTTTCATCAGAGAAGGTTTATTGATTGTTATAATTTTTTAAATATGTGCATTTATACAAATTAGCGTAATTCAATTTAACTTCATTTCCAAAAATGAAAATGTCAGTTGCACAAATTTATAAACTTTAAGCTAAATATGAATTTTTTTTTAACTAATCTGGCAGATGTTAGTTGGAATATATATTATTATTATTATTATGCATCGTAAAGGTGGATTAATATTTTAATTAAAATTGAAAAACTTGCCCTTTCACAGTTAATAAGTTGTATCGTTATCTAAAAAATAATTATCTGGTGACAAATCTCATAACAAATAAACCTTTAAATTCTGATTTAAAAAATTATGCTTTAGTGTAAATTTAATGTTCCAAATTATTGTATTCAATCTTCTGATAAGTGTAATAATGCTAATCTTCTAGTATAATAATTTATATATTATAGCTGCAAGAATGAAGATAGAATATTCAGAGTAAAATAACTGTTAGGACTACATAAATTAAATGTAGTATCATTAGAAATATTCAAAAATGAATTGTGACATTCTGAAAACAAAAGTCAGCATTCTGAATAAAATTCAACAAATTTCAGCATTCTTATATTTTACGTATGAAGTCTAGGATTTCATTCGGTTGATTTTGAGTTGTGTTTTAGATAACAAGTCAAAGTTAGATTTATATTTTTCAGCATGATTTTCATCGACGAAATATTAAAAATGTACTAGTAATAGAAAAATTCAACGTGTTTATGTTCAATTATTGTACATACTTGAAAAACATGTACAACCAAATCTATGGTCTTTTTGAAACAACACTGTACACGAATTTAACGAACTTTTTTTTTACATGAATTTTTTTGTTCTAGCACGAATTACAAAAACATTTAAAGTCTCGTGCCCTTTGGATGAGAATGATTTGCACGAGTTTATGTGACAGTTTATGATAATAAAGAAGTCTATAATGACGAAGTGGAAGTTGAAGTTCTATTATTAACAGATAATTTAATTCGCAAGAATTCGAAATTTGCTACAAGTATGGAACACCATTTTATTACTCATGGTCCTGACATAGAGCATTTTTTAAAATTTCTACGTATATATATATAATCTTGAGTAGCAAAATACCAAGAATTATACAGTCAACTTGAGAAACTAAAAGGACAGCAGTTAATAAGACTCTGTAACAACAAAGAAACCAAAAAAGGCCGTTAATAACGAATATTCATTTGAATCAAAATCGACAGTTGTGCTTGACATATCTGACACATCTCCTGATAACAGCATTTTTGATCCAGAGTTATAAACGTGCTCGCTTGTAATCAAGTAGTGAAGAATTAGTTGTTAGTTATTAGTTTTATTCCTAATTTCGATTTGAGTTTCTATATGTCGTATGTACTTATAGACTAAATTTTGACTATGTACTAATTAAAAAAAATTTTTGTAACAAAAATAAATGGTTTTTTTTTTTTTTTTTTATATATATACCGTAAAATCAGGCGTATAACGCGCACTTATAGCACAAAAAATAAGATCGAAATTCAAGGGTGCGCGTTATACGCCGGGTATGAAAATGAGAACTCTAAAAATAAGAAAAAAAGAGATGAGCATAAAAAAATTTTGATTATTACATATATATTGAAATATGTTTATTTGAAAAAAATGACATTCCTTATGAACTTAAAGGGTTGCAATTCTAGAAATATACTATTTTTCTAAAGCTTTTGGGATAATATCTTGAATAAATGGTTTCAAAACATAGCAACATTGCATAAGTACATTTCAGGATTCTTTGTAAAAAAGTAGGTGCGCGTTATACGGCGAATGTACCTAAAAATAAAAAAAAAGCAGCTTGAAAGCATAAGTGCGCTTTATACGCCGGTGCACGCTATACGCCGGATTTTACGGTATATATAAATATGTAACACGGATATTACTATCACTCTTTTTTGCACGGTTTCTTGGGAAAATATTTAGGAATTTTTCATATTATACGATTTTTTTAAAAAAATTTGTGGAACACTTTAATTCAACATAGGTAGCACATATTTTTTAAGACGATTTTTTTGTTGAACGGTTTTCTGAGGGGAATGTATCTACTGCTTCAAAAAATAGTTGGGTGCTCTATATTTTCTGAAGAACTCAGCTCCGGAAACTTTTTAACTGTACCATTAAAAAATTTTAATCCTAACAATTTATAAAATCTTTAACTTGTTTTCTGATGAGATTGATACATGTAACATTTTTCAATGTAAAATTTTACGGATTTCAATGTTTTTCAGTATTTTTTTGGGGTTTCTTTTGTTCTGTCTTTTATTATTTCCTGAGTGTTTGTGTCTTAATAGTTCGTATTCGATGAAATTTCGTGGCTCTTCCTGTTCGTTTTTCTGCCATACCTCCTGTACCTAGAAATTTTTCTGTAATGTGCCTTTCATTTAAATAAATCAATGCAATAAAATAAAAAGAATGCAGTTATCTTTATATTATTTATTAGCATTTTTTTGTGATCTTAATTTGAAGAGAAGGTACACTTCAGTAGTAATTATTATTTGTGTTATGTGTTTCTCTAATGCTTATGTATTATTAATTATCAAGATATATCTTAAAAATTTTTCCACTAAAATCTAGCATAAAATATTTTTGTTGTGAAATTTTAACCACTTAAAAATTTGTGTAAAATGCACACTGTGCGAAAGTTTATTAGATGCTTATATTAACGCGTTTTTTAATGCATTTACTACAAGTTTATTTATTCATAGTCAGGGACGTCTTAAGGCATCGGTGAACTGGGCCTAGGGCCTCAACCTTAGTGGGGGCCTTGTATCGTTCTAGATTCAGCATCTTCAATAAGATCATGAACAGATTAGTCTTAATTGTCAAATATTAATCAGACATATATTCTCCGAAAATCTGTGAATTTCAAGTTGGCAACAGTGGCAATACTGCCTTATTATGTCGTCATTCGTGTTCAGGCTAAGGCTTAATGCCATACAATATAATTTAGTGGAAAGGTTACAATCAGTTAAGATGGTTTGTGTCTGGGTTTGTGAGTCACGCAGATTTATTTGTTACAGATTACAGTTCGTACGAGTATTTGATAATGTATGTCATATACTGATTATTTAAAAGGATCACAGGAGGGGCATACTTTTACATAGAGGCTCACGACCTCAAGAAGTCTTTAGACGTTCCTGTTCATAGTATGTTCTATGTTTAATAAAGATTCATGCATTCCCTTTTCACTAAGATTGTGATTTATAATCATTCACTATCCATCAGTAAAATCCTTTTTCAATTCCTACTATTAGTTCTCAATCTCCCCATATATATATCTTGTTCAAATTTTGAATTGTTAATAAAATACATTTTAAAGCACTCAATTGAGCTGAAATTTTATAGACACGATTATTTTGGATGACAATACAGTAATTTAATTATAATTAATAAAAATTAATCGATTAAAACTAATTATATAAAGAACTACAGATACAGCCACGTTGGCATCATTTTTGGCGACTTAACGACCATTTTAGCTACTTGTGTCAAAACTAAAAGTTTTTTTCTCACATTTTAAAGCGCTGATTTGAGCTGAAATGTTCTCTAATCAATTATTTGGGGTGAAAATACGATAATTTAATTATAATTAATTAAAATTAATTGACTTAAACTAATTATTAAAGAATTACACATGGAGTCACGTTGGTTTCATTTTTAGCAACTTGGGTCAAAATTTTAAAAGATTTTTTTCCCTCACGTTTTAAAGCATTCAGTTAAACTGAAATTTTAGATACACGATTGTTTTGGATTACAATACGATACTTTAATAATAATTAATAAAAATTAATTGCCATTTAATATTGTGATTCTGTCATACGTTTATAAATCTTTATGTTAATTGTAATTATTTGATAAAAAGTATCCAAAATAAAATGTTTCTTTGTTGCTTAAGTAGGAATTGAATTAATTTTTTTTATATTACTTGTTATTTAAAAATGTTAATTGTTTCAAAATTTGTGTCTATTGTATTTATTAAATGCTTATGTAATCACATTTATACATTCTAAGTGCATATTTTGTGTAATAAATTTTATTGTGTTATTTTGTTTGAAAAAGAAAGAATCAGACATTTCCATTCCAGCAAGATTGTAATTTATAATCATTCTCCGTCCATAAATAAAAATCTGTTTCACAATATAGTAATGTACAAGAACATGCATGTAATGAGCATAATTAATTCAATCAAACAACAAATCTCTTAAGAAACGTAAGGCCAACAACTTTCTGTACTTTCTGTATTATTTTTCACTAAATGCTTACTCATAACAGCGCTGGTGTACGGTCATAAAAACTGAAAATATACACTATTCTGAAAATGACCATTCCACAATGCTACAAAAAAAAAAAAACACCATATATATATTTTTTATACTTTGCACATGCAGGTATAGTATAAAAGGTATGATGAATCAGCATATAATAAAGACAGGAAAATACTTGTAAAACAACGAGCATTATATGAAAATAGAAACAAATTTAACAATTCAATGAATGAATGCACTGTTTAGTATATGCACCGTATGAAATTTTAAGTTAAAAATGTTGGTGAATGTTTTGAAATTCTTTGTGCAGAATATAGTTTAGTTAATATATTTAATTTATATCAAAACTAATCACTTAGCTATAGGAAAACTTTTTTTTGTACTGTTTTACAGTTAACAGGAAAAATTTGTTCCATTTTATGTTATAATTTATTGATTTGTATCTAAAGGAATATAAGCTTAGCGATAAGTTTTATATGTTTTATAGTTATTATTATGCTTTTTTATAGCTTACTTTAATTCATATTCTCCTATTGATTATATTTAAAACAAGAGAAAGATTCTATTTTGTTCCACATTTATAGTTCATTTCAGTATAATTATATTGATTAGTTCAAATTAGTATATGCTATCTGCTCCCTATGGACCAAATTCATGTGACGTCATAGTCACACGATAACTACAATCACGTGTTTCCATCCAATCAGTTAGTTCATAAATTCGTATGACGTCATGGTCACATGATAAATATAACCACATTTTTCGAGCAAATTAGTTCATGCACTTTGCTGATTCCAACTTTTACTTTTTACATAAAATTTCCTTTAAAGAGTACATATTTGTCAACAATAATAACACATATTGGTAAAAAAAAATAAACTTGATTTAAAAATACACTTATAGTATAAAAGTTTATTATTTTTTTTAATTTTGAAAACTTTTTGAAAAATCTTATTATTTGAACAACTTTACGCAATTATATAATTAAAAATTTTATCTAAATTTTGCAAGTAATATCTGTTTTGAACTCGATGAGTAACTCGTGATTGCATTCATCATGTGATCAAATTGAATTTAGCCTTTTGTAACGGGAATCTCATAAATATATGCAGTAATGAAATTGTTATAATTAATATTAATATCTTGTGAAGGAATTTTACTTTATTCAAAATTAACATTACTAATGCCTTTATTTGGAAAAAAAAATTATACCATTATTAATTTAGTTAACGTTAAAAAATTTTTTTATAAAAACTTAAAACAAAATTTTTTATGCAAATTTGTTTTAATACTGAATAATGATTAATTTTATATTGAAAATTATTTTAATAATTCGTTTAAAATTTTTCACTTGGTGTGTATTTAAATTATACTTTAAAAATCCCCTTTATACATACCTTAAACATTTTATTCTGAATTTGCTAATCTGTCTATTTTTTTAATTCATATTTATTTGCAGATAGAACACTCACAAATAGTTATTTACGGATGCAAATACAGTGCCGCTTTAGACAATTAAATACTCTAAAAAATGAAAAACTAAATATGATTTGCATTAAACCACGTGCAGAGTCGTGCATATGAAGATACATTACTGAGTTTATGAATATATAACTCACAATAAGTATCTTAAAAATGTAACATTGGAAAATTTTAAATACAGTACACATCGAAAAACATACTTTAAAACCATCACATAACTCGAATGCAACCATTTAATCAAATTTAAAATTAATTAGTAGGATCCCGAAATTAGAGATTTTCGGGTTTAAAAATTTACATATTGCACTTTTTATAGTTACTTATCCTTAAGTTTAAATCAGGACATATATAAATATTTATATATATATAGTTTTTAGAATAAAATCTACATTTCAACATAGTCACAACTACAATGGAAGAACTTGGACAAATAACAGACTATTAAAGAAATTCAAAAAACAATTTCAGGAAACATTAATAATAATCTGAGAATGATTCAGTTTAAAAATGGTTTACCGAAGCATAGCATTAATCGAATAATATTTTAAAATGCATAAATTTGTTCTAAATTTTATAGTATAAAATAAATCCCCTAGATGGCGCCATCGCAATGTGGCAGATGGATAAATTTATTTTTTTCATTTTGAATAGCATCATTCGCTTTTTTAGAGCAGTGTTCGAAACTGCTTTTTTATTATCATTTCACAATAAAAAAAGTTAACACTATGCTTCGTTATATGTACAACTTACATACACAAACAAATCTAGTAGAATTAAAATATTTTCAAATGCGAATCACACTATATAAGAATGTATTTTACACACTGTTTGAGCAAGTAGATCAGGAGATATTGACCTCAGTTTCCGTAAAAGATCAATGAAAAAATGCTTAATAATATATTATAATGATAAATCAGTACTAAAATTTTTTTAAAGACTTAATAGTGTCCGTTTTCTTCGATGATAAAAACTTCTGTAATATTTAAAATGTTTTGCCCAAAGCAAATTACAGACAGAAAATCGAAACAACACCAACTGTTATCTGTACAAGGATGAGAATAATTTTGTTCTGCACACGCAACACATTCAATATGAAAACACACCACATGAGGAAGTTTTCCGTTAAACTGGCAACGATAGTGCTAGATAGTTAGTTCATCAAAGATAGTCCATTTAAATATTTCGAAACGTGCAGTAAAAATAGATAGTAAATTATACGAAATTAGAACCACACACCAGTATTATTATTTATAGATTGTTTATGAGAGGTAGGTTACATTAGTTTTAGCTGCCCTGTGCATAGAGCAAACTGTTAGTAATGAGGTCCGAAATAGGAAACGTAGAGTACACCGTCTCTTCTCTTTAATGTATGTGATAAGTCATTGAAACATACCTTTTCTTTCGGATCATTTTTTCCATTCCGTTGCATTTTTCTCATATCGGTCGCTTTGAATGTCAAATGCATGCAAAAAATACTGAATCCCAAAGATATAGTTTAGGAGTTTTTTTTTTTACTGGTAATAATTTTATGGATGAAATGACCTTGTTTTTCAATTCCTACCATTAGCTCACACACTCTATATATTTATTTATTTATTTATCTTGGTGGAATTTTCAATCGTTAATAAAATACATTTTAAAGAGCTCGATTGAGCTGAAATTTTACCTACATGATTATTTTGGATGACAATACAATAATTTAATTATTAATAATAAAAATTAATTGATTAAAACTAATTATTCAATGAATTACAAATACAGTCACGTTGGCATCATTTTTGGCGACTTAGCGACCCTTTTAGCGATTTGTGTCAAAACTTGTAAATTTTTTTTTCCTCACGTTTTAAAGCATTCAGTTGAACTGAAATTTTATAAATACGATTGTTTTGGATGACAATACGATACTTTAGTGATAATTAATAAAAATCAATTACAACTTAATGTTGTGATTCAATCATATGTATACACATATGTGTATTAATTGTAACTATTTAATAAAAAGTAACTATAAAATAAAATTTTTCTTTGTTGATCTAAGTAGGAATTTACTTATTATTATTTTTTTTTTTTGCATTACTTGTTTTTTAAAATTATCTACGCAACATACCATGATGTACTATCTCAATTAAACGTTTTAGATTAGAGTTATTTTAAGATTTGTTTGCTAAAAGTTAATTTTTCTATTTCGGAAATATGTCTTAAGGTGGCTTTCATTCAATTTTAAAAATTAGGACCTAAAGTCGTTGTAAATTTTCGAGTAGAAAAATGCTTCAACGTTAATTTAATATTCTGGCTCTGTAATGTTATAAAGTTCTGTACATTTTACAACACTTCTCGCGTCTGACTGAATTAATTCAATTTTTTTTCTTGTGGTTAGATAATATGCTTCATATTCCGTTTGCTATACTGTTATGTTAAATGTATTTTTTTCCGCATTACATAATTAAGAGCATTACATGCATATTTATTTTGAATTTTTAAATTTTAAAAAAGCAACATAATAAACAGATGTATATGTCACCCATTTATATGAATATTGAGTAATTTTTCTGTTTGGAAATGGGTTCTGAGTTTAGTTCAATAGCACTGAATGAAGGCAGCCTGAAAGATCCTTTTTATTAAAAGCTGGTTACAGTTTACAGCCATACAATTTAATTTTTCATTTATTTTTTTAAAAAAATTATAAGTAAATAGTACCTAGATTAATTTTAACGAAGTTTTATTGAGAATTAATTTTGGATCTTGAGTTAGAGAGAGTCGGTTTTATAACATACAGCGAATACATTAAATTAAAGTAAACAGAGCATAAATCCAATTTCAGAATGATTTTTTTTTTATCAGATTTCAATTCTATTCACTTTACAAATATTTCAGATGTTAAATTTACAACATAAGAAAAACATTTTCACTTTAATTAAACATCCATTTCATCCTTAAAATTTAAGTAAATTTACGCTAAAACCACCAAACGATTTTCTTTTACAATTTGAACTCAGTTTAAAATATTCTATTCTTAGCAATACTAAACTGGCAATTGAATTCAAATTTTCTTCGTTGTTTTTTCTTAATTCTTCCAAATTATTACAAAACATAGGTTTACTTTTTAATATCCTGCAAATGTTATACCAAGTGATTTCATTTTTTTATTAATATGCTTTTTGAAAAAATATTTAAACATCGAAATTAAAATTCAAAAACAGACATGAGAATCAGCTTTCGAAATGTCAAGCCTTCTTTTAATTCGTGCAACGGTGTACTCTTGCATGTACCAGATAATAGGAATCTTTTACTCCAGTTTCCAAGATGTAGTTATACATATACCCATCACCTTGGCAAGCTAGGATAGCAGCGGTAAGACCTCGGATTGCTATGAGGTAAATGAAGCTTTTACGCTTGCGTAAAGCATTAGCTTCAGTATGGATGTGCACTTTATACAATTCAGAATAATTCTGTGCTCACAAAACTAATTGTATGATATTAGCCCACATATTTTAACTACGTTTGAAATATTAAAAGAAAGCAACCATTGATTGCTAATCTAGAATTAAAAAAAAAAAAAGGGGGGGGGGAAATTTAAAAAAAAAATAGAAATTTTTTACCTTTGTTTATTTTTGCTAACAATTTAAAGTTAGCTAAAAATCAACATGCAGTTTTTTTTAGTCATGGAAGCTATTTTTTCGTTGTTTTAAGGAAATAATTTCTTTTTTTTAAAAAAAAGAGAAAACTGCTACTAAAAACTAATTATTTAGGAAAATAATTTTAAAACTTACTATTTTTTAAATAGGCAAACATTCATTATTTATTTTGAGAAGCTAGCATGCATAAAATAGTTGTTTAATTCTCTTGCTAACTAATAAATAAATGTGCTAATTTTTTAATAAATTTGGCTTACAATCGAAAGATTGCAGAAATTTTACTTTTTTAGTTTAATTTTGGTATTTAAAGCTGTAAGATGTCGGTTTCCATGGAAACAACAACGGAATACCTGTTAGCTGGCATCCGAGATCTTACCTACAAATAGGAATTAAAAGAGGTATTTGCGGTTATTGGGTCGATAAGTTACACCCAAAGATATTGTTATACATCTGTAATTAGATACAATACATAGTCACCAGTATTATTGCCACAATGTTTACAATTCGTTAAAAAAATTTCGACCAAAACTTCTCAACATGGAATAAAAGAAATGAATTTTCTGTAACACAAATATTGACAGTTTCTTTTTTCGAAGTTACATATCAATGCATGTTGAATTATGTTATACATAATTTTAATTCCTATTAAAATTCTTTCTAAAAATACATAATTAAATAATATCTAAATAATTCTATAATAAAAATATTCATGGCTAAAATTTCAATGAATCCATTTTTGTATAAATAAAATTATAAATATAAATAATAATTTTTTGTTAAAATATAATGAATAGATTTACATTAGACCATATTAAGCTGCTTTTTGACTCTATACAGTTAAGGGTTAAAAACGAAAATGCAAAAAATTGCTGTCAATATAATTAACAGGTATCATATTAATTACAATTGAAAAAAGTGAAATATATTATTAAAATACAATTAATAACCAAAATGGTTGCTTTTATGAAACTTAACTATAGGCGATATGTGTAAGGTAACAAAATGCTATACATGATTTTATTTCTAGTGTATTAATTAGTCTAATTTCGTAAAAAATAGATAAAAAGCTCAGTATATTAACTGTATTTAGGATTTTTTTCGGATGAAATGGGAATGAAATTGTTGGTATTGAAGATACTTTCGATCACAAATGAGAATTGATCACATTAGAAGCAATGAAGTATGATTCTTTTGTAATATAAAATAGAAATCCATGATAAATTTAGGTTAAAAAGCAGCTTGGTCCATAGCATAAAATAGAAACAAAGCATATAATGAAAAATATTTTCCACAGCAATTTGGCAACCTATCATCTCATTTTTTTTATATCAAAACGCTAAAAAGACATTTCAAAAAACATTCTATATCTATTCCTAACAAATTCTCAAACATTTTCTGATACAACTAAAAACTCATTACTTTAAAAGTCGAGTTTCAGTTCACACATAGAAAAAATGTAACACGTGATCATTATACAACAGTGAGAGGGAAGGCTTGTTTATTCGTATTTCTCTTTTTTTATTATTTAAATATTTATAGGATAGTGTGTGATCCAGGTTTAAAACCAACACACAAAGAACACATGCACACACGAACACGTCCCACGTCTATCTTCATAGTTCGGGGCGCTACAAGAAATGTCAAATTTGCAGGACCTGGTGAAAGGACCTGGCAAGAAAGAGAGAAAGAAAAAAAAAATTGACCACGTCACACGGCAATTGAAAAATAAAACTTTTCGGTCCAGTAAATTCTTTTTAGGATTTGTTAAGTGATATCTTAAGTCTCACGTAAGGTCCTTGGAATCGGAGTCCCGATCCATGTAAGTCACACCGGTTGTGTTTTGGTTTACCACACACTTCCTCATGTGCTTTTCGAGGGTGCTGGGTACTGAGAAGGGCATGTCGCAAAACCGACAACGGTATACGTCCTTACCGAGGCGACCATGCGTCTTCATGTGTCGAGTCAATTTAGAACTCTGGGCGCAGGCGTAGCTGCACAGTTCACATTTGTACGGTTTTTCACCGGTGTGCGATCGTCGATGCACGGTGAGATTACTGCAGTTTTTGAACACTTTCCCGCAGAACTCGCAAGTATCGTTGCGACGTTGCTCTTTCGTGCTGCTGCTGTTTTTCGAAGAGTTAACAAGAAGACCTGGCATGGGCGTGACTGAGGGGGCACCCCCACTGGTACCAGGGCGAGGGCTCATTGATCTGCTGCACATGTTGGTGGGAGTTACAGACTTCAAGGCACTTTCAGAAGAGGAAGATTTGTTGTGGCGGGAGAGATCGGGTAAGTCATATACGTCTCTGTGAGAAGAGCCGTGGACAGAGGGCAACCAAAGTCCAGCATACAAAGAGTCTCGATCATTACTGTTCCTCAAATGATCCGCAATGTCCATCTTCAGACGTTTACTTGCCTCAAATGCGTTATGGTGATGGTGGTGATTGTAGTCGAAGGCACCGAAGAAACCGTGACCAAATTCCATGGAGTGCTGATGGAGAACCAGAGCCTTGTTATTATTTCCATGCTTGCTTGAGTTGCTGTTGATATCATCTCGGTTGTTGATCCGCTCTGGACCATTTTCTGCTATCGCTGTTCGATCACGGTTCGTTGTTTCGGTTCCATCTTTGGAGGAATTTTTCAGAGAACTCTCCTCCAGAGCTTTTTTGTAAGCCTCATTATACTGTTGAATGTTGCTCAGTCCTATTTTATCCATCACCTCGCTAAGCAGCGAATGCCTAGTTTCCGGCTTAGAGCTCTCTTTTTCCTCTTTGTTATCACCATTTTCACCATTACTAACGCTTATAGTATTGCTACTGTTATTATCATTATTTGCTGCCACATCTTCAGGACAGGGTTTTGAAACTTTGGTCTGATCGGAGTTTGGTGACCCTCTAGGAACAGGCGTCGAACTATTTGGTCCTCTTGTGCTAAGATCTTCTGCCATCATGCTGTCATCAAGATCTTCCTCATCGTCCAGTTCGTCTTCTTCTTCCTCATCGTCGTCCTCCAAATCTTCTTCTTCCTCTTCGTTGTCAGCAGTTTGCCCATCGGAAGCATCTTCATCCTCATCTATACTTCGGCGCCTCTCGCGAGTCAAGTCCTTCCCCGTTTCTGATGTAGAATCTGGTGTTGATCTTGGAGATTCTAGACTATTGTTTTCAGAACCGGTTGCAGACTTGCCATTGCTGTTTTGATGAGTTTTCATATGTCTTTTCAACTTACTTGCTTGACTGCAGGAGTGTGTACAAATCGGACATTTGTAAGGTTTTTCACCAGTGTGAGATCGTCTGTGAACTATGAGATTGCTTTCGAACCGGAAGGCTTTGCCACAAAACTCGCATGACCAGGATTTGAGCAATTTAGGGGAGCCCTCTGCTGCATCTGTAACTCCACCGCCTTTGCTGCTGGTGGATGATGCAGAAGATCCTCTGTGAGCTGGATTGTTGTTAATGTTGTTCTGGTGACTCGAAGTGCCATTCCCACTGGCGGAGTTGTGAAGGTTCAAGACTGGTTGAGGTGTAGAAGTGGGAGTGGAAGGTTGAGAAGAGGAAGACATTGGAGGATGTGTGAAAGGTGGAGAAGGTTTTCGAGGTGATGCTGCCGCGGCAGTGGGACTGGTGGCTCCCGCTAATTGCCTCAGTCTTTGCGAGTAAAAGTCCATTTGTGGCTCAAAGCCTAAGCTCATGGGGGGTGGTCTGGGCCTGGTTTCGAGACCCAGAGGTCCCCTGTCAATGAACGGATTGTGGGGTTCGAAGCTTCCTATTCCTAACCCAGGTAGGGATGGGGCGTTGTGAGGTGGGAGGTGTTGTGACGGGTGATGATTGAGTCGGTGAAACTGTTGACTACCTTCCGTGTTATTTCCGCTAGTGGAAGAAGACGTCGCTAACATGTCAACGCGGAAGTCTTGACTAGAGGGCCGAGCGAACATACCGGGGGCGTTGAGCGAAGTGGGAGGAAACTGTCTCTCCCCCAGAGGCATCCTTAGAAGCTGGAGAGCTGGATGGTTCTCCAGAGATAGTGCCTGCTGAGGTAAAACGCTGTGGTGATGAGCGTGTGGGTGATGACTGGGTCCATTCATCGAGGAGCATGGAGGTAACACCGGTGGCAGAGGTATCCCCAGACTGCTACTGCTGTTGATGAGTGACGGTGGAGGCCCTGTGGGTGGTAGGACCGTCGCAGAAGAGGTGGATGAGCTCCGGCTTCCATGATAGGGAGTCACTAAGTATATCTTCATTCCGTGCATGTGCTGGGCATGTTGCACCAGTACCCACGCTGATGTGAAGGTCTGCTTACATGTACTGCACGTATAAGTACTGGGTTCTGAAAAGAAAAAAAAAAGCATTTAACATTAAATTCATCCATTTTTAAGAATTTAGTTATCATATAGCAAATGCATTATATCGTAAATATATAGAAAAAGAGATTAACCACATTTTTTTCTATTGAAATAAATTTATCATAGTTTACTTGGACACAATTTTATACTTGTCATTTTAGTATTCACTTTGAATGTGAAAGATTAATAAAAAGAGGATAAAGTAGATTCATAAATCATTAAAATCAACAAGTAATTCATATTTATGTTTAGCACTCATGCAGTATGTACACATAAGTGCTAACTACTACAACTGGCATTTTAATTGATACACTAAGAGGAAGACATGAGAATAAGATTCATAATTATTTGAAAAATTGTTATTTCTACAAGAACTCAATCAGACTCTTTTTAAAAGATTAGTTGTTAGCAGTAATGCACACAGGAATTTTTCCCGGGGCGCGCGCGCCCGGGATCGAAAGTTCACCAATCTTGTATCATGTTCCTTCTTTATTTTGTCGATTTTCGGGAACAAAACACAGTAAAAAGCTAATTATTGAATAAATAATTAGCGTTAATTACTAAAATTAATCATTAATAACAAATACTTAATTAAATTTTATATACTTAGAATTATAATCAATCGGAAAAAAATCAAGGTCTTTGGTGGACTAACAACCAGTGGCGCAC
>BMAV01016980.1:548376-560868 GCA_019973955.1 Trichonephila inaurata madagascariensis | reverse complement strand
CCCCCCCCCTCCATCGCCACCGCCATGAATCGGAACCTATCAAAGTTGGACTTCCCTCTCCCACCACTCTTTTCTACTGCAAGTGGTAGAAAAAAGAAATGGTGGGATTCTTCCTAATTCCGATAAAAGCATGAAAATGAAACATGTAATATTCTTAAAAAATAAGCTTAGAGAGAATTTCTACATAAATATTAAACTGGAAAAGTAATTGTGAAAGGACAAATTCTTATAGAACTAAGTAAATTGTATAATTATCATCAACGGTACTGCACATTGAACTAAAGAATAAAAATCTGTTTTTGTAATTAACTTACGTTGCAGCATTGAACTTACAAAAAATTGCATACAATGACAAAAATAAGTACTTGTCCTCTAGAGAGATTATGAGATAAAAATCTAATTAAATCCCTTTTGAAAGGTTTTGACCTAAATTCAGTGGCGTAAGGTACACCGTCGCATTGCGGGGAGGCCTAGGGATTCTAGAGAGCCAAAAGCCTGACTGATGCTAAGTACGTATTAGGGCTTGGTGTCCAAAAGCTGACCTTGCAAGGGGCCTTAATAATCTCCGTTACGTCACTGCTTAGATGCCTCTCTTTCCAATCAACTACTTGTCTTACTATTCTTTTACTTAAATTAATTCAAGGTAGAGTTAAGTATTTTTAAATTACAGATGCCAATTTTAGCAGAATTTGAGTGGATTAATTTACCTTTCAAAGTGATTATGTTGATCATTGTAAATTACTGAAAGAATTGAAAGATTATACCCTTACTCTTTTAAGAATGTGAATCTCGAAGTTGACATGAGTTTAACAAGCATTTATTTGCCATTATTTATTTTCCATTTATTTGCCAAGCATTTATTTAACAAGCATTTATTATTATATTTAAATTATTTTTATGGATTGAAAGTGGAAATCGTTTCGCTACTTTTTGCTACTTTTTTTACCCTGTTCGTGCTACTTTGCTGCATAAGTTTCTGGCAACTCTGCCCCTAGGTATGCCTCATGAAATGCCAGGGTTTAGTGAAGCACAGTGCCGCCCCCTTTAGCATGGTGGTTATGACACTCCTTGTAATCGAGGGGACTCGGGTTCGAATCCAGAATAAGGCATGGATGTAACTTTGGGGAAAGAAGTCGGACTTTCGCTTGAAATGGATTCCCGTCTCGAATGGAAAGCAGCGCACCCCTTCTGTTCTATGCTGGGATCATCGTTTGTAATAAAAAGTCTATATTCTTCTGCGTTTGTATTATATGTTTCTGTTCATCTATCTCTCGTCTTTTATATGAAACACCGACAATAACAACAATGAAACACACAGCTTGAAAACTACTGGTTTAAAATAACATGGTTAAGACATCACAAAAATTTTTAGTCCTTGTGTGATTCAAACCAAAGGTTTGGAGAGAGAGATATATAGAGAGACGTATACTTCAGATCTCTCTACTCTTTGTAAATAGTTCTACTATTTGCTGCAATTTTATTTATGCCAGAATATCAGCATCCTACATGTTCAAACGTCATGGCAAATACATTTTATTAGCAATATTGTCACAAATGGTTCACCATTTTCCCTGTCTTTCGTGTACCGCAAGAGTCGCATCACATTTCGCACATTGTCGCGTTGTCCATCTGTTCTGCATACATTGTGATCAAATCCATCATGTATCGTTCAACCGTCTATCAGCGGCCTTGTTTATTTTACATTATGTATCGAGCCTTCCCTTCGCCTAACAGCTGCAAGAAGAACAGACAATTATGCCGGACAACAAATTGTCACACTTTGTAGTGAAACGTCCCTCACCCCGGAAGCTCCTCTAAGATCGAGGGGGCCATATGGAAATTATAAAAATGCAGATAACTGTACTTTTCCATAATCATGGTATTAACGTTTGAATTTGCTTGAATGTTTTTGGCAATTAAGTTTTATATACCTAACAGTACAATAAAAAGACAAAAAAATCTCTCTTATTCTTTACTAAGTTATATTTCCCCTAATGTAAAAGGGACTTTTTATTGAAAATTTTTTTTAATTATTTACTTATTTTTTAAAAATTAACATTACCGAATAAAAACCTAAGAGCTTTAAAATACTTCAAAATTTTTTTAATAAAAATATTGCAAGTGAAGTTAAGCTGTATAATAAAAATTGTTTCGTAATCAAAGGGAATTTGCAAATGTTGATAACAGAGAAAAGTGTAAGGGAATTACTTTATTATATATATAAGGTTTAAAATATTATATATTAAAAAGGGCAATTTGAAAGCGTTTAATGTCACCCAAAATGCCTTGAATGGAGATGAAGGTTCGAAATAACTACGTGCCCCACCCCGCCAAACTACAAACTTTATTAAGGAAGTTCAAAGCATTGAATGAGCTTATTTCATCATTATTCTTATTCATAGTTTACGCCTTTAAATATAGTTTTATTTAGACTAATTGTAATACCATTGTTGTTTGTTTCACGGAATTCTATTTTCAAAACTAAGTGTTTTCACATTAAATATGACCAGTAGCGCACACAAAAATTTTTCAAGGGAGGGAGGGGGCAGGGTCGAAAGTCCACCATTTTGGTATCATGCTCCAATACGCCGCCCAACATATTCTTTTGATTTTGTCGATTTTCAGGAACAAAAACAATACAAAATTAATAATTGGATAAATAATTAGCATTAATTAATAAAATTAATTATTAATAACAAATATACTACTAAATTTTACGCAATATATACATAGAATTATAACCAATCGAAAAAAAATCGAGCGCTATGGGGGGTGTCTGGACCCCTACGACACCCTTCTTGTGTGCGCCATTGAATATGACCAATTGTCCAAAAATAAAAACAGCATATCAAAGATTTAAAACAAAATATTTAATAAAATTTCCTCTTTTCTTCTCCTACAGCTTTTAAAACTATATAAATTGAGTTTTTGTAATAATTCTGCCAAAATAAACTAGAAAATTAGACTAAAAAAATACTGTTTAATTATTTTGTCAAAAAGAATACACATATTTAAAACTTTGTCCGAAGTTTTTTGTTATTTTTTTTATGTTATCGAATGAATAACATAAAAAAGCGCTTTGTTAGAGATTAGTATATATATATATATATATTAATGTAGTGAAACAATTATAAAATATTCGAAAATTTTAAATTCTTATTTTCAATAATGATGACATTAATTTTAGAATTACTTACAAGTACCACAAAGTATTATTATACTTAGGGAAAATGATGCTCTTGCTCATTTTTTAAAGCGAAACACTTAAATCAATCAATCCCAAATAAAGTTTTGTTTGAAATCGAACTCACATTTTTTTATTGCTAGACATTCATTACCGGAAAGTATGATTGTTTGCCCTAAGATACTTGTTATCATCTATTCGCCCTTAAAATATGCTGGCATCAGTAACGCACACATGGGGGGGGGGCGGATCCGCTACCCCTCCATCACCCTTGATTTTTTTTCGATTATAATTCTTTGTATTAAATTAAATTAATTAAGTAATTAAATTTATTAATTAATGCTAATTATTTATTCAATAATTTATTTTTTACTGTTTTTTTGTTCTCTACAATCAACAAAATCAAAAGAATATGTTTAGCGGCGTATATTGGGGTATGATACGAGAATGGTGGACTCTTTCGACCCTGACACCCCCCTCTCTTGAAAAATTCCTGAGTGCCCCACTGGCTGGCATTCAATTTGATATCTCGATTCCATTTAAAAAAAACAACTGATAATTCTGAGGAGAAATGCATCCTAAAATAAAAGAACCTCATTTCTTTCATGCGACATTCGAAAAGGCGCAATAAATCACGAAACCTCGGAGAAGCTCCACAATTTGGGAAAGGCCCTCCGCCACCCTAGCTCTCGCCCAGTGGGTGAAAGGCCAGACACCCATTACGTTGGTCGCCCCCCTCCCTTCCAGTGATGCATGAACCTCAAGGTGAGACAAGATGTCCCTTTTTACATACGCCGAACCATAACACAGCTCCCTTCTATGTAGGCCATGGTCTGTAATTTGATGTATGGCCACCGTGATGGATAGGTCGACCGGACGGACCCTCCCTCCTTACAGATTAATGATATCGCCTTCTGACATTTGAATCAGAGAAACAAAGATTCAGCGGCAGATGCGGTCGCTTTCCATGTGTAAAAAACGTTGCCGTGTAATAATGGGTGTTTATGTCGAATGGACCGTTACAATTACGTGTTGTTGACCAAGGCGGTACAAATAAGTGCAGGTGGATATGTGTTCATCAGTATTTATGTGACTTGAAGAAGTATAGAAATGGTACTTGCGATGAGATGGGACTTTAAATGTTTATTTTTAACAGAGAGAGTCAACGGACAATGATTTTAAGTATGTAGTCCTGAATAAAAAGATATCATACATCCCCTACTAGATTAAGACTTAAAGGTTGTCTTTGTGTTATTTTAACGAACAGGTCCCCAAATTAGAATACTTTTTTGCACAAAAAAATACTAAAGCGTTATTATAATCGGAAAAGATAGACCCCATTTTAAGAAATCATATTATGGGAACTACTGCACATATTATAATAAGTGATACATGAATGTAAAGAGAAGTGCACCAAAAGTTTATTTTCAGATACAAATGTTGGATGTGTGACTCTTTTGTTACAAGGCATACTTCCAATCTGCAGTCCATTTCATTCCATACATTTTGTAGCACCACTTTATCAAAATGATTTGTAATGCTGCACAAATGCTTACTTATTGTCCTTTGCTATGTGTTGTATCAATTGCCAATAATACGGCTTGAAATTTAATTATTTATGTAAAATTTTCCATACCTTTTTTCTGGGGCATTCCTAGGGGCACACACAACTCTCGTAGGCAAAAACTATTTGTTATTGTCACCATGTTTGAATTTTTAATCATAGCGACCTTGAAAGTACTGAAACCTGTTGATCATTGGTAGGGGAAAAAACCTTAGTATATTTATCTTTACATTCATGTATCACTTATTGTAATATGTGTAGCAGTTTCAATAATATGATTTTTTTAAAATTCGGTCCCTCTTTTCTGATAACCTTGTACTCTAAATGCACTATATATTTTAAGATTTATTTTTGGAGGAATTCAGGAAAATGGAACGTGGCGAAGAAGATCAAATTTAGAGCTCTTTCAATCATATAAAGAATTTGACACTATTAACTTCAGCAAAACACAACGAATTAAATGGGCAGGTCACGTTGTCAGAATAGACGAAAACCGAACCACTAAAAAAGTCTTCAATGCCCAACCAATTGGCAAACGAAGAAAGGGCAGATCAAATCTTAGATGGATTGATGGCCTAAATTTTTATTAAATTATGTAAGTATCAGTGGTGCACACAGGGGGGGGGCGGGCCCCCAGGGGGCCCCCCCCCCCCCCAAAGCCCTTGATTTTTTTCCGATTGATTATAATTCTAAGTATATAGTAAGTAAAATTTAACTAAGTATTTGTTATTAATGATTAATTTGATTAATTAATGCTAATTTTATTTATTCAATAATTAGTTTTTTACTGTGTTTTGTTCCCGAAAATCGACAAAATCAAAAGAAGCATGATACAAGAATGGTGAACTTTCACCCCCCCGGGCCCCCCGTCCCCTTGTTAAAAATATTTTTATACTATTTTTGAGTATATATATATATATATATTTTAAAAAAGTTTTAGCATTTATTTATAATGAAGAGTGCTGATGTTGAATGCCATAAATCTAAAAGATGAAGTCCTTATATCAAATATTGAAGCTGCTAAAATTTTGAGTACTCTAATCATCTTTATAGTCAAAGAAAATACTTAATTAAGCATATTTTATTTCTTATAAAAATTAATAAGTAAATGCCACTACGAAATTCAAAAATACAAAAAACTTTATTTAATAAAAGAATTAGGAGTATTAATATTGATTCATTTTGGAGTAATGAAAACAACAGTGATTACACACAGCTTTCAATAAATATTTAGAAGAGACCGATTCCCGGGGAATGTACTAGGTCTGCAATGGTAAAACACCAATTCACAGCCCCATTAAAAAAAAAAAAACACTTCTTTCTAACAATTATTATAGTTTGTTAATGATATACCACATCATAGTATCATTAGGGACTCTTGGTGGATTTGTAATTTTGAATTTTGATTTCCCTCTTAGCACCTCTTTTCTATCTTTTATATAAAGTCAAATGATGCTTCTTCTAACTGGTTGCATCTAATTCACATTATTGTAAGAATATATATTATTGTTCTTATAGCTAGAAAGTTCATCACTTTTTATTTGATGTCTTAATTAAATAATAATTAATAAAATTTTGAATATCATCTTTTATTGGAGGAATATCCCATAGGTGTACTTACTCAGTAGCGCACACAAATTTTTTTCAAGGGAGTGGACTCCAGGGTCGAAAGTTCACTATTTTGGTATCATGATTCACTACGCCGCCCAACATATTCGTTTGATTTTGTTGATTTTCGGGAACAAAAACAGTAAAAAATTAATTATTGCATAAATAATTAGCATTAGTTAATAAAATCCATTATACGTATCCTTAATCAATCCTTAATCAATTTTACGTAATACATACATTGGATTATAATCAGTCGAAAAAAAAATCAAGGGTTATAGGGGAGGTCCGGGCCCAAGGACCTCCCCCCCTTGTGTGCGCCACTGGGTGATTGTCTGTAGATTCGTGGCGTAGCGTAGAACATTTGGGCCCCCTGCAAAGTCAGGTTTCGGGACCCCAATTTGAATTTTACAAAGGGTTTTACTTGGCGGCAGTCAGGCTTTGGACCCCCTAGAGCCCTGCCCCCCCGCAATGCGGGGGTTGCGAGGATGTACGTTACGCCACTGCTGTAGATATAAACTTTGTTCTGGTGGTATATTGCCTTCATCACCAGAAATTTCCTGTTTCACAGACTCGAGAAAGGCAAATTATTGTACATTTTTGTAGCATGTTTGCGCATTGAAGCATTTGTACACATGATAAATAATGAACTATTATGATTCGTTGACCAGCCAACCATGCACACTACAAAATTACAGATACATCAAAGCTGAAAGTCACTCACGAATTTAAAGTGAATCTTTTACTGAAAGTGAATAATTTTCCCATAAATATTACACATAGCTACAATTTATCTATAGAAACATGTTATGTGGTTTCATTTTTAAGTTTAAATAAAAGATTTGCTGATAGATATCTAGTTTATTATCAAGATAATCATGGTTATCTGGCTTAACTAGATAAATGTTTTAAGTCAAGAAAAGAAAGATGTCGTTTGAGCTTGAACAAGAATTTATTTCAGTTTCGAGAATAGTAGAAAGAGAGTACAGAAAATATAATTATTTTAAAACAAAATTTAATACTCTGGAATTGAAATAAAAATATACTACCAAGAATGCAAATCTTACAAGCGTGTATAATTAAGTTTCATCTAAAAATAAGAGCATACAAGTGAAAATGAAGAACGCAAAATAAAAGGAAAATACAGCAACGAGTCTTATTGAGACAATTTAAAATGATTAAAGTCAGCTCCTTTTTTCAATCAAATTATCTTCAGTAGTATATTTATCAATCTTCTAACTTCAAGAATCTAACACTTCTTTTTTAAAAATAAAAAAGCGTAAAATTTTTATTGGTAAGATTTTTAATACTCTTGTTTTAAGCACGTGGATAAAATTTCATTTTTCAAAATTTGATTATTAACACAAGTTATTTTTAATACTGTATTGAGAAATCATATATATATAAGCTTATATTTGGAAAAACAAAAAAGAGGAGCTCGTGAAATTCAAATTATATTTCCAACTGAATATTTTTTGGAATCTAGTGTCACTTGAATTAGAATATACATACAAATAAAATTGTTTTAAGAATATTATTATGAAGAAAAATGATTTAAATGCATTTTTTTTTTGGAAAAAAATGCAGAGTGACATATTTCTAAAACATTCTTCTTTTATGGACAATGCTTCTGTTTTATAATATTTTGCCTAGATATAGCTAAAATCTCTGTACAGATTCTAAACCAGTACTTTTTAAATATATAATTTAGAAATAGATTTATTCATATTTTAGTATGCCAGAGTAGAGAAATTTTAACAAAAAACACCCGTTATTATTCCAATAGATAGAAAAATCAGAAAGTAGTGTGAATTCTTCGAAAAATTTAGTTCAGGCTGTAGGAAAGGCTTAGCTATAAATAGGCAAAATATTATTATTGTAAAAGCATTTTCCGTAAGAGGAGAATAGTTTGAAAGTATGTCATTTTCTCCTCCTTTTTACCAAAAATTGCATTTAAATAATTTTTTATTTTAATAATATTTTTAAAATAATTTTACATGTATATTCTAATTCAAATGACATTAAATATACAAAAAAATATTCATTTATACGCTTTTGCAAAATTACGGTTCTGACCATAGTTGGTCACCTAAAGAAATGACTCAAGTATAAATAGCTTTTAAAAGAAAGTTATTTACAGAACTGATAAAAGCAATTTTTAGAGGAATAGTTCCTCTAACAGTGCTTCTTGTTGGCAAAAGCTTGCTTATTTATATCTCTAAAAGAAATCTTTTCCTTTGATTGTTTATTTTAAAAAACAACCACCATTAAAAATAAAATTCGACAAAACCATTTCAGCATTTTAAAATTTCTAAATATACTAACTCAAAAATAGATCTTTTTACATTACACTTAACACAAAAAGACGAACATTTCTACGGAGCGGAGAAGCATAGAAAACACTAAACACTTTATTATGTATCACAAAAGGTACAGAACATCCTCCTTTGTTATGACTTCAAGAAAGACGAGAGAAAAGTAAACGATACGAGAAAGGGAGTGGACCCAGGTTCCGCGAGAATGGCCTATATGTCAACTGAAGCCGGACAAATGACCGACAGATTATTATATTCGCGCGATTCCTGTCGGATGACCGGACGGCCGGACGTCAAAGGCGGGAAGATGTCCAGAACGGACATCAAAAGGTACTCAGCGATCTGTGAATGAAGACTTGACAAAGGGCAGCGAGAACACCTTTTCTTCGGTGAGTTTCGGCACCCCTTCCTTGCCTTTGAAACACCCATGTGCCTTTTTTTTTCTCTCGTTTCTTGTTTTCTGAGGCAAATTTATCCGTTTCCGAAGTCAGGGCAACCCTTTCGAGAGGACGTTGACCTTTAAAAGACAGTTCGTCACGAAATTTGAATTTAGGAATTTGATACATGTATAAAGAGTTTGTGATTGTTGTTGAGAGTTATAGGAATACGTTTGAGTGGAAAAAAGCATTTGCACAAGTTTAGTTGACTTATCGGCATTCTTTCGGATTTTATTTTATTAATTAGTATTACCACAGAAGACTTATAAAAATAGTAACAAATATTTTTTTTTCCTAAAACCAATTTTTTATAATAAGATATATTTTGTATTTTTTTTTAATGTAGAACACAGAGCTTGCTTGATTTACAACAAAATTCCTCTCCGATTAACAGGCCTTCAGTGTGATTTATATTTTCATTCAAATGGGTCACATAAAAGTTATACACAAAAGAGAAGAAAAATCAACCAATGCGTGTAAAATTATTGCTAATTATTATCCATAATGCTAAAGATATATAATTAAAACTCTTATGAGTACAGTAGCAGAGGTCTGGGAACTTCCTGGTTCTATAAAAACTATCGTATTCTGGGAAAATTGCATGCCATTGTGATCCTATGAAAATTTAATCAAATGTATTATATTCAACAACATAGCTAATTGAAAATTAAAAATGATTTTTGTAAAATTTTTCACAGGACAATTCTTAAAATTAAGTTCACCTCTGGTAAAAACAGAGGTAAGCAGTGATACAAATGGTTTTAGTTTTTAAATTTTGGGGTAAAACCCTGTTTAAGCCCCGACTTTTGGCAAAGAAGAAAAACAAATTGTGCTAAATTGCGCCATAAGCTCATTTTCCAACTTTCCTTTTCACAGTTATCATTTAACCATTGATGGGAATATGCAATACTTCAGTGTTCAAAGTAACTAATTCCCTTTTTGTTAATTTCAGGTTAATAAATTTAAAAAGAATATAATTCTCTAACATACCTTTTCAAAAAAATAAAAATTCTCTTTATGACAAGAAATAAGGGAAAGATTATGAATTTTGAATCGAGAAAATCATTTTGCAGAATGAGATCGCATATATGTAAAACATAATATATTTAAATTTTTACGAATTTACAATACACCTTAAATATGTTTTTACCTTTCTTCGACTCCATAAAATATCCTAAAATGAACAAATTATTCCCTTGAATAATAAAGCTGATTAAATACGCTAATTAATGCAGCTAATATGCACATTCTAAAATTTGTATTTTAACATTTTAAATGAAAACGACAAATTTTTAGTGGGTGCGGGAAAGCTATCCATTCTACTTAAAGTTGAGAATCAGTAACGAACAAAGATATATTACATTTTTTTCCCTTTGATTTTAAAAATCAAATTAATTGTGAAGATATATTTCTTCTAAGCAGAATTCATTTTCTTTCATTGTTATACTTTGTTAGAAGTCATGTCTCCCTTTTTGAATGAAAATAATACATTATTAAAAATAACAATCCTTATCTTGGATACGCATGCTTGCTATAATATTTCAAAATTAATTTAATTCTCGTATTTGAAAGACATGTTTTGAGACGTCACTTCAAATTAAACATGCTTATTTCTAAATTATGACGTACCTTTGAACTTTATGAAAAATTCTATATTTTACTCGTATATCTCTCATGGGACATGCCATAACGGTGTCTACCTATTAAGTTCATAATTCCTTGTGAATAATTAAATTTTGACAACCTGTAGATTTCTTATCATAGAATATGATTAATTCCTATTTTTAAGCTTCTTACCATGAGAATTACAAACCCGAACCAAAATCACTTAACAGAGAATCAAGAAGAGAAAAAATAAGGCTCAAACAAAAATCCATGTCATGGATCCGTATTCAATTTAGAAAATCCTGTAAGCTAAACATCTAATTAATTTCTGACATCAGCAACAAGACTAAAGAAATTTTCTGCGGGAAATCAAAGGTGTATTTGTTCGCGTATGGGTCCAAAAATCAAACTCTCATCATCACGAAGGGGTAATTGAAGTATCCAGCTTCGGAACAGGGAAAATGAATACTCAAATGTCAACTTACCGTTTTGATTTTTCGCGGGATGAAATAATACTCTTGAAGAACAAACACCACCGACAAAATGAAGAGTCAAAATCGTTTTAAAAGCTCCCAAGATTAAAGGGCTTTACTCCGATAATTGTCGAAGGATTGGTAGCAAGATTAAATCAGCCATTTTTTTGCTCGGGTTTCCTAATTTTCCGACTCCCTTGTGCTAACAATGCTGGCGAAACTAATTTCGCTTATTTAATGAATTTCACCCAAAAGCTTTTCCTCAGTTAATTAAGTTTTCTCGTTTGGCTTATGATAAAACACGATTGAACGTTAATTAATAAAAATTCGAAGCTCTTAATTATTTTTCAAGGGAATCTTCTTCCGAGCGCGGGAAGGAAAGAAGTGGTTCCCGTGGAAGACTGTTACTTGCTTTGCCATGCAAAAGGCAAACGAGTTATTTTTCGTTTTCTGGATTGCTTGTATACATAATTAACTTTACTGTGAGCTTGATACGTTCTAGAGCAACAGGGAAGCACTGATGGCAATAAAGGAAAGAACAAGAGAAAAAGCTGAGGTATTATTTCAATTATTGAAGAATTTCTTTCGTTTGGAGGAAACTGGTGTCATGTAATGAAATGCCGCCTTGTTGCAAGGAGTACAGATTTTATTTTTATGGGATTAATAATATGTAGCGATTATTTATGTTATTAGTTTTTACAAAATTCATAAAAGACAAAAAAAATGTGAATGGTTAGTTAGACATATGATATATCTAGTAAGAAACATAATTAAAATTTAAAAAATTAAAGAATGGTTAAATGAATTAATTACATGATGTTAATGAACGGAAATAAAATATTTTTGTGCGTGTATAACTATATAACAAAATAATTAGATCTCAAAAATAACTCTAGGCTGTATTTCATTATTGAAATATATTTTTCAGTTGTGAGTGAATAAAATTGGAGTTTTAATAATAAAAAAAACGATGAGAACAAAAGAAATTCTTATTCTCAAGATAAAAATATTCATTATGTGTTGGAACTTTTTTTTTAGAGTTATGAGAAACAATAAGATATTAGATGTATCAATATATATACATGTTATTTTTTACCTTTCTCATGAGTGAGTGAATGAATATTAACGTAGTATTGTTCAGCAACACGAAGGCTTTTGGCAATGGACCTCGTAATTTTGAACCATGGTTAATTGACCAGGACGACACCTGAGCTAGCACCACCTCTCCTAACTACCACACCACACCAACGGAAGGACGTTTGAGCTCTCGACAGATTTAACGTGCATCTCTCCTCTACATGGCGGG
>BMAV01016980.1:536315-548276 GCA_019973955.1 Trichonephila inaurata madagascariensis | reverse complement strand
GTTTGCGCCACTGACCATGACTATTCGGCTATCACGACCACTGGTGTAGCTTATACCCCTGCAAACACCGCATTGCAGAGGGAGGGACCCATAAGTTATGGTTTTGCAATCCTCTGTAAAATCTGACTTAGGACCCAAAACCTGACTTTGCAAGGGAGGCCTAATATTCTCCGTTACGGCACTGATCACTGTCCTATTAAAAGAGTCAGATATACTTAAATCGGGTAGGGGGGAAGAAAAAGATTTTCTTTAATTTCAAGAATAGTTTCTTAGTACTTTATATTTACGTCGACTTACATAAATTTACAAAATAAAATGTTAAAGACAGCAGTTCTTAGAACTCAGAATATATTAGTTAAAGGATGAGACATGTATTTTATATACACGATAATTTTATTGTACCTACAAAATACACAACTCATCGAGCACTTTTATAAAGAAGAAAGCTTTCGTTCAATTTATTTAAGGAAAATTAATATTGTCGTCAGAAATCAACTTTAAATTTGTGTCCGGCATAATAATTAAGTTTGTCCGAGAATTTATCACATAATGACGTAAGAACTTGTTAAATATACAGACCAGTGCACTGTCATTTGTGGGGAAAGAACAGCGATTTTGTAGCAAAGGTAGTATAAGCCGCGTAAATGCAAAAAATACTCGGGAAAACTAAATTTTACGAGGAGTTTGACCTTTATGAAGCATATAGCCAGACAAAAATTACTTCTTTTAATCGTAAAACGTGCTTGGGTATCTATAAAAACATTCTGAAGGAGCATATTTAGATTTTTATCATTTGCTGTCCATCACCGACCGTGAGATTTTATACCTACAAGTAGATTGACCAGTTGAGTTTATTATTATTTTTTTTTATTTTGAATAGAGAGAGAGAGAGTTGAAACATTTACTCAATTTGAGTTCAAAATAAATTCTCATTATTTATACTTACCATACTGGATTTTGAATACATTATTTTAAGTTATATTCGCAAATTATGTATTCAAGATAATTTTTTTTCAAGTTCTTACTTATCTCGTTTTTGTGATCTAATATTTATACGTAGGGAAGTTTTGTTAATAAATTTGATGCTTCTTTTCAAATTTATACTAAATTTAAAAAACGAAAAAAAAAATTTACTATTACTTTAAAATTATTCTGCTCTTTACAGTTTTTTTTTTATGAATTTTCCGAAATAATATTAAATATATGAATTTGTGCATATTTTTTCAAGCAATTGAATAGATATTCAAGCGGTTGAGTATAGCAATTGAGTTTAGAAGGTAATTTCTGTGATATATTTTTAAATCTGAGACCATTTTACTGAACATTATTCTAAGACTAATTTTTTGTGCAGTGTTTTTTTCTTTTTTTTAAATATTTATTAATGAATAAGATTCTTCTAGATTTTTTTCGTGACAATTAATTTGGCTACTCAAAATTCCATGCTGCATCATCAAGAGTATTTTTTTTAATGGAACTCATTCGTTCTTATACTATTATTCAAAAAAATTTCTTTCCCCGAATTTTCTATATTTTTGGATATTTTCGAATTCTTTTAAATATATGTGTGATTCCGCTTATTTTCTATTGAGGACTAAATTACGCTTAATGTTGCTTTTCTCCTTTTTATCCGAATAAATCAATTTTTTTTATTTGGATTATTTGGATTTTAATATTTATTCTATTTTTATTTTGTATAATGTATATACTTACACAAATAAACAAGTTACTTAATGTTTTATTTGTGTAGATTTCTCAACAATTTCATGGATAAGGTATAGATTCTTCTGTTAAAATATGAAATTTTATTATTTTATCTGAGTTTATTATTTTTTCTTACTTTATTACAATTATTATTTGCTATAGTTTATTACTTTAAACTTACATTTTGGAAATTCTTTGTTTGCATTAAACATTTCTATCCTAATATAGATGCATAAGTTTTTATTTTGACTCATTTTTAAGAACCCTTTTTCAACAAATCGTTTTCACGATGATTTTAAGCTTGAGCAAGTAATATTAAAAAAAATTTTTAAAGACAATTCCTTCTTAGGTCAACAAAGAAAATTTTTATTTTTTTTAGTTACTTTTTATTAAATAATATTAATTTTTATTAATTGTCATTAAAGCGTCATATTGTCATCCAAAACAATTGTGTATGTAAAATTTTAGTTAAACTGAATGTTTTAAAACGTGAAAAAAAATATATACGTATATATATCTTCTAAAGTTTTGACCCAAGTCGCTTAAAATGAAGCCAGCATGACTCTGTATCTGTAATTCTTTAAATAATTAGTTTGTCAATTAATTTTAATTAAATATAATTAAGTTATGGTATTGTCACCCAAAACAATCATGTATAGAAAATTTCAGCTCAAATGAGTGCTTTAAAATGTGAGTAAAAAACCTTTTAAAGTATTGACACAAGTCGCTAAAAGGGTTGCTAAGTCGCCAAAAATGATGCCAACGTGGCTGTATTTGTAATTCTTTGAATAATTAGCTTAAGTCCATTAATTTTTACTAATTATAATTAAATTACCGTATTATAAAATAACCGTGTATATAAAATTTCAGCTCAATTGAGCGTTTTAAAATGTATTTTATTAACGGTTAAAAATTTGAACAAGATATATATACAGAGATTGTGAACTAGAAGTAGGAATTGAAAAAAAAGGAGATAGAATGGAAAAAGAATCTTTTGCAAGAGTTCTTTATCTTATTCATGAGTTGAAAGAAAAGAAAACCGAAAAATATTCTGATATGAAATAATAGGGGATAATTATTGAAGCTCATCCATCATTTTTTGAAGACACACTGCTATAGTTATGAGCATCACAGCTAGTGATTTTCAAATTAAGCAGTGCGTTTCAGTCATGATTCTATTAATGATACATCGGGCAGAAATACTGAAGACTATTGCACAATAAATTGAATTGACCGTCAGACCTCATGTGGTGCAGAAATGGCTTCTTGCTTATATTGGTAATCAGAAAATCGCACAGATTTTTAAGGGATCATATACTGATGTATAATGTTCAATGATGCAATCACACACACACTTTTAATAGTTTTGTAACTGATAAAGAAAATATTACAAATTGTATTCGTGTAAAGTAATCTACTGCATGACCCCTAATAGTTTTTTACTAATATCTCTACAACTAGGGGCCTGGACTGAATGAATCATTTTTGAGAACATCTCTGAATCCTCGTAAGAACACTTTGTCCTGTTCATGAGTTGAAAGAACAGAAACCCACAGAAAACGAATCGGATTATACAGTTAAAAATTTTGTTTTATTAGTGAATCAACTGTGTTAATTAAGCTAATTAATTGATACATTTTATTAATTTTGAGCCAAAAGAAATGATATCAATTCTGTGCAAATATAAGAAAAATTGCAAAGGTTTGTGATTGTTCTATATTTCTGACGATTGTGCATTGAAATGATAGTCAAAATTTCTCAAATGGTGCGGTATAGGATTTTGGAGAAAGACACTGTAATTCAATAATCTTTCTACTCGTCTTTCTGAAATTTAGAACTATGAGATCCATTGCCAGTAACTCTTAGTGCAATACAGGGTGTTTTCTAGTTATAGCCGTCTAGTTTTTGCTTATTAAGCAAAAACAAAACTGTAATGAAGCTTAAGGCTATCTTCGGCTAATGTTAAAGAATAGGGGCCGAATTCGGAATATTTTTTCAGATATAAAAGTACTCCCCCCCCAACATTAATATTATATTCTGGCTACACTATCCTGTAGAGAATCACTTATTTTATCGTACTACTCAGCTTTATCCAAGTTGACGCCTTTTTTCTTTTATAAAATGTGTTTTTTTCCCTATACCGTAATGCTAAATGAGCTATCCCTTCACATGTTAAAAGGAAAAACGAATTATTTATGAAATATTTTGAAATTTTAAAAACACTACATTATAAACAAATGTACGAGTTACAATGTCACAAATTTTATAAGAATTGAGGCATTTTTTCTGTTTGAAAATGTGCTCCGCGTCAAGTTCACGCTCTCGTACAAATGCCGAAAACAACCTTCAAGTTTTCCTTTCAAGTACCTTATGCGGCCGCGAGCTTGTGGTCGGCATTTTTTCTGTCTGGTTGTGAGTTCAAGTCTGGTTGCTGCTATAAGACTCGCCGTGTAAAGGGGCTGATATAAGTTAAATCTATTGCGGCTTAAGTCAGTGAGTGAGTGTTTATTGATGTCACATCGAAAGCAACACGAAGGCTATTAGTGACGGACCTCGTATGGTCAAGGGACGAGGACGACATTTGATTCAGCACCCCACTCTCCCAACTTCCACTCCATGCCAGCATGAGGACTTTAAGCCACAGCAAATTTAACGTGCATCAGCTTTTCTACACGGAGATTCTTCAATAGCATCAGGACTAGAATCCCCGAATCGACAGCATCGGTCAAGAGTCTGTAGCTATGACCACTAGACTACCACACATCCACTTATTGAGGTTTAAAGTCCTCACGTTAGCGTAGTGTGGAAGCTTTAGAGAGTGAGTTCAGATACCTTCTCTGTAACTTGACTGAGGGTCTAAATTGAGTTCCATTGTCAATAATTCTTGAGCAACTTTTGGTATTAACTAACAATCAGTCAAATATCTTCTTCTCTAATGGGGATGCGCATTGGTATTTAACCTTTCCAGACCTAGTACATTCCCCAGGAACTGGTATCATTTTTTAGCGCGGCATCATATAGGCGATACCAAGTACCGCAACTAATTTTGACTAAAATTGCCTCCCCAGAGGGAGGTACCTGAGCTCTGGCGATGCGAAACCGTACTAAGGATTTTAATTTTGACGTTGGCACCCTAGCCAAATAGGAACTCAAGGGATTTTTTTCATGCTGTATAATCATACGGCATGACCGCTGTCGATTCTCTGCATTATGAAAATCCACTGACTGGGGTCGGAGTTGAACCTGCAACCTTTGGTGCAGAAGGCCAGCGACAAACCAACCACGCTACTTAGTCGGCTCAATCAAGCATCTTACACATTTTAAGTGTTTCGAACCTATTTCATCTAATAGAGGAGTTATTTATTTGGAGGTGATAATGATTTTACAAAGAAGACATTTATCGATAACAGGTCGATAATCTGACTACTTACATATCGAATCCATCCCCTCAATATTCTAAGTCTATCGGAGACATTACGATACTTTCATCGATTAAATTTCTTTGTTCTGTGAAGATTTCTCTGAGGAGATTCCATTTACTAAACTCTTTAACTCTCTTTTCATTGCAATTAATTTTCGACTCCCGCTTAATTAAGATGTCATATTTTTACTCGATCTTTTCATCGAGCTATCCTTCGCTTCTCCTTCTCCTTAAAAAACAAAAAAGGAACAAAACAAAAAAAATCTATAAAACTAAAGGCGTCTTTTCGCTCCGGAGAGGATAATGCTCTCACTTGAGAATTTCGCGGTTTGGAATCAGTCACCGAGAGTTGTTCCACGTGGTTTTGCTCCTCCTCCAAGTGGTGATCCGAGATTTTTGTTTCCTAATCGTTGTTCGAACGTTGTGGGAAAAGGTCATTTGTCCTTTTTTTTTTTGAGAAGCGAGATGCTATTGCACGGTGTGGGAAAGTAATCTGTTTTCTCTGGCAAAACAATACGCGCATGTATCGATGTGAGGAGTAGAAATAAGTAATAAAAAACAATTTGGGAAACTTTCGTCTTCATTTTGTGAGTTAAATAAGGGATTGAATAAAAAAATGATTGTTCTGTATCCATGCACTGAAGCAAGGTATTTGACAGATGAAGAAAAATTTTTGATTTTGATTATCAGGTCTAAAAATATTTTAACTTTTTCAATTCCTACTATTACTACTATTAGTTCACTCTCTCTCCCTATATATATATATATATATCTTGTTCAAATTTTTAATTGTTAATAATATATTTTCTATTCATTCATTCAAGTTCAAATATATTTTTTTAAACTTGTAGTGATTGGCAGTTGCTGTTAATACAGTTTTTTCAAATATTAATCCATTAATTAATGAATAATTAATGAAAAACAAAAATAATAGTCAAACACCATATATAAAAAGGAAAATCGCTCGTTGTGTCCCTGTAGCACAATGGATAGCGCGTTGAACTTCTAATCCAAAAGTCGTGGGTTCGAATTCCTCGTGGGATGGCCTAATTTTTGAGAATGTTTCTTTTTTACTATACTATTTTATTAGAATAATTAAATTTAATGAATGAATAAATATTATTAAACAAAAATATTGTCCAACATCGTATATAGAAAGGAAAATGGCTAGGAAAATCTTTTTCTATTTTGTCACTTAATAGTGGGATTCTATCTTATGTATATACATATGTATATTAATTGTAACTATTTAATCAAAAGTAACTAAAATAAAATATTCTTTGTTGACCTAATTAGGAATTGACAAAAAAAAATCTTTCTTAAATTACTTTATTATTACTAAGCCTAACTGTATTTGAACTTAAGCATTTAGGGAACTAGAATGCTAAATCAGTTTAACAATACTTATAAAAGGGCTATTTTTCTGAAGTTTTATCTTGATTGCGCTTATATTTCAAAGGTAATGAGCAGAGAGAAAGAAACATTTTGGTATAAAGCATGCTTATTGCTCAACTTTACTTTGTATTACAAAAGTTCTATAACTAAGTTCGTTATTCTGGAAAATCCATGAACTAGTTGTCAGAAGTCTCCAAGAGATATCTCATAATTAAATTGGATTTTTTAATTATAATTACGAAAAATATAATGAAATTTATTTTAATATTTCATTAAAATGATTTATTAGCACTTTTCATTTGTTGTAACATATACGGTTTTGTAAAAATTATCATCTACTGACAACTGCTGTTTGTGAATTACATATTTGCGAAAACGATAAAATCCTGCTAATGAATATCATATCGTATCGTAGTCATATGAAATAAATAGAATGATACATCTTAAGCATAACAATATTCTTTTAATAAATGATAGTTTAAAAAACTAAAAATAATACGCTTTTATTGTAGATCGTTTTTTGTTTGTTGTATTTTTATTAACCATGAGAGTTTTCACTTTAGGGTAGTAACTAAGTTTTTTTTTTAGTCGCCAAATCTGGAATCTTTCACCAAATCTGATAATGGGATCTGAAATTAGTCGTCAAATCTGGTAATGGAAATTCGTTAATTCTGATTATACTGATCAGGACAATGGACCAAAATTATTAATTAACTGTATTGTTAAGTCCTTGACAAGTGTGCAAAATTTCGAATTAATCAAACCTTTTAAAGTGGGTAAAAATCGAGTTCAAAGATTCCGTTACATACAAGTGAAGCTAATAAAAGCGTATTAAAAAGACGATGTTTATAAATTCTGTCATGAAACTTGTGGGACCAAAATGACTCAGAAGATATAATTAATTTAAATCTAAATATTTATTAATTTTTTAAATTATTTTTTGTTTGATTCCCAGGCATTAAAAAAATTAAAAAATAAGTAAACCACATAAAAGACAATGCTTTACCCACAAATGTACCGTAAAAGCTGCTAACTTATTAATTGTACTTAAAGTACTTAAATTAATATTTAGCTCTTAGTTATCGGTTAAGCACGGTCATTAATCCAACAATTTATTTTTTTAAAAAAAAACCCGTTACATTAAACACTACTTTTTCGAAATTTTTTTTTTATTTTAAAGAAAATCAATAAGTGCATTTATTTATCGTTTGGAAAAAGGAAAAATTAAAAATAAAAGTATTTTTTCAAAATATCTTGACTTAAATTGGAAAGAATATATTTTTATTTTTACTTAATTTAAAAAACGTGATTGTGTATTTCAAAGTGAAAATCGAGTTTAATTTCGATTTTGATAAGTTATATTTTTTTTTCTTTTATTTGTCACTTTTTCTTTTTGTTTTAGTTCTGAATTTAATCGTAATTTTTTCGCCTTACGTTTCATTACTTTTTTACATATGCATTTTTTTTAAAGGAAAAATTGTTATGAAACATTATAGTCCCTGCAGTTTAGTTTCTTCTGGAAATATTTAAACGAGCAAAGAAAATTTATTATTTTATTAATACATGTGTATGTCGCATATCAAAACGACACGAAGGCACTAGTGACGCTCCTCGTAATGGTGAACTGCGGTTAAGTGACGAGAATAACACATGAGTTGTGGAATCTCACTCATCAATAAGGTTAAAACATTACATTAAAATTTTGTATGCATTTATTTTAGAAAGATTCGAAAGAATGCTGTAATCTTAAATAAACATTTATAAAATTCTGTTGGAATTTAATTATTTTATTTATTTATTTATTGTTATTGCATAAGATTAAGAAAGATAATATAAATAAAACCTTACGGTTGGATAATAATTTTACTTTGACTGTAAAAGTTTATTATATAAAATGTTATGTTCTGGAAAAAAGGAATTTTCTGGTTGAAATTTTTCCTACTTTTTCAGTTAAACAATATTCGAAAATTACAGGATTGAGTGTCAAGATATTATATATACATCATTACTCTGAAATTTAAAAGTATTTTTAAGCACACAGCAATTTCCTCATTTTTCCAATTTTAAATAGGACTAAAAATTTAAAGAACATTTTTAAAAAATAGATTGGCCGTAGAATCCCCAATTATTTTTATGCATTCATTGTATCATTATTTTTTTATGGAGATTATTTTTAAAAGTTTTGAGTAATTTTTTTTTTTTTGAAAAATTTATATGTGGAGTAACATGGAGAAAATTTCCAAAAGACAAAAATTTACATTTTAACCCGTACATTTTTTTGATTAACTTGTTTGACAAAATATCTCATTAAAATATTTATTTATATAGTATTAATACATGTAAACAGTTACAAAGTTATAAAGTGAGTAGGATTTGCAAATTGTTCCTTTTCTGTTGCAATTTACACTTTTGAGAAATTGCGATTAAAACTTTTACCTTTAAGTAAAGCATTTCAGCACCTTGTTTGGATTGCTCTCAAATAGTTCTAATTTAGCTAGAGTAAAAATTTAAATTTCTGCATATACTTTAGTAATAGTAGTCTGCATAGTACATAGTACTGCATAGTAATTAGCTTCTGCATCGTACTTTGTATTATTCATAGTGTTAAAACAACTAATATATATAAAAAAAATTAAACCAATTCTTACTTAGGTCAACAAAGAAAAATTTTATTTTAGTTACTTTTTATTAAATAATTACAAATAATATGAATATGTATATACATATGACAGAACCACAATATTAAGTGGCAATTACTTTTAATTAATTATCATTAAAGTATCGTATTGTCATCCGAAACAATAGTGTATATAAAATTTCAGTTCAATTCAAGGCTTTAAAACGTGAGAAAAAAAAAATCTTTTAAAGTTTTGACCCAAGTCGCCAAAAATGAATCCAACGTGACTCTGTATCTGTATTTCTTTAAATAATTAATTTCAGTCAATTAATTATAATTAATTACAATTAAATTATCGTATTCACCCAAAAAATCGTGTATAGAAAATTTCTGCTCAAATAACACATTTAAATGTGAGGAAAAAACCCTTTAAAAGTTTTGATACAAATCGCCAAAAGGGTCACTAAGTCACCAAAAATAATGCCAACGTGGCTGTATTCGTAATTCTTTGAATAATTAGTTTTAATCTATTAATTTTTATTATAATTACCGTATTGTCATCCAAAATAATAAAATTTCAGCTCAATTGAGAGCTTTAAAAAATGTATTTTATTAACAATTGCAAATTTGAACAGGACATATGGAGATGGTGAACTAATAGTAAGAATTGAATAACACTTATTGATTAAAAAATAAGGTCAAAAACGGAATTAAAATGTTACAAAATACTATTTAAGTTACAAAATTTACTTAAATGAATTTTTTAAAAGAATAAAGTAACTGAAATTACCTCAAAACCTACCCTCAATATCGATTTTTGCCACATGCTGTTTACCTAACCATGTAGCAGTTTCTTAAAATAACAAAGATTAAACTGGAAGGAAACAAAGATTTCGAAGAATGATATATATATATAGGATACAATACACCTAATTCAGTGTGGTGTTACCTTTTTTTCCTGAAAATATATATATATAAATAAAGCTCTAAAGACATATCCGTGGAAAATTCCACTCCCCCCTCGGCCACCAGTCTCTCACATTTTCAACTCGCATTAGGACTTAAAGCCGCAACGAGAAGTATATATAAGAGCTTAAGCTTTCACTTAAAGCTTTAAAAAAAAAAGAAGAAAAGAAAAAGGAAGAACGAAATGGATAGGAACGAAATAAAGCTAGAAATGATGTTTAAAATTGGAAAGCCCGTTACAAATTCCGCAGCTGTCTTTTTTACGAAAGAGGAGCCGGCTGTAGTGGACAAAACTGAAACACTTCTTGTGACCAGTTTTATTTTTTTTGTTGAACTTTATATTTATATTTTTATAGTTTTTTTTTATTCCTGTACATTTTCTCTCCCCCTCCCCTTATTTTCTCCCGGTCCAGAACTACTCAAAAGCAGTCCAAGAGAACGGCGAAAATCAATACATCATTGAAATTTTAAACACTTGTTAAATGGACAGTCTTGTATGTCGGGAGCTTCCGAAACGACAGAGGGTGGAAGAATGGATGAAGAGGGGGGAATAAGTGGCGGACATCGTTACAAAGGGGGAGGGGGCGATTCCATTTTTGAAGGCTGGTTGTTGGTTATATCTAGGTTAATGTTCGATGGACTTAAGGTAACAGATTGTCTACATTCACTTAGTGTATTTTTCAGATCCACACCAGGTACAACAGTACAACTGTAATTGAATTATATTTGTTTTGTTTTTTTGTTAGAAACTTTATGAGGTTGGCCCTACATTTTGAAAGAGACTCCTTTAAATTCTATTGATTCTGCTTCTTCCAGCGAGTTGACGTTCATTTCTGGAAGTTTGTGGTTATATAAATGTACAGAGTTGACGCAAATTGCCTCATTTATGATTATCTTAGTATATAACAATGATGTAGTTGAAGGGGATAAGATGATGCTTTGATTTTTATCATTCTCTGAAGAAGATTATCACCAAATACTATCGCAGCTGTTATGAACCTGGAACAGTTTAATTTGGAATACATTGATTTTAGATTAAGGATAATTTGTAGCTTCGCGAATAATTTGCAGTTTCATTTTGTCTTCGTTATCTATTTGATTTGTTTACCTTAATAGAAAGAAGGAATAGCGAAGTCTTGGAACCAAGAATACCTCATTTCAAAAAAAGGGAGCTTAACACACAGAAATTTTTTCCAACCCTTAATAAGAGATGGTCATGCAATCATTTTAATCGTAATTACAAAATAATCCAATTTCTCACTGGTCATGGTAACTTTATATATAAAAGCAACTTGAATATGAATTTAATTTAGTTCCGTCATCTTCCTGGGATTGTAATATTGGTGGCTAGGATAATGTAGAACACGTGCTCCTTCTATGTTCCAAGTTTGTCAGAGAAGGAAAAATCCTAAGACTCTGACTTTCAAGGGACTTAATATAAATTGGCCTCCGAATTTTCACCAGTTTACTTACAATTGAAGTGCTTTCAAAAATTTCTCGGAATTTCTTGTAAATATTTGTAATTCTTCATAATCTCAAAACTTTTTTTTCTTTCTTTCCTTTGTAATGTGTGATTAATATTTACTTCTGAAAGCTTCGTGTGATGCTTTGGGGTGCCCGGGGATTTTATAATTTTTTTCAATAAAAATAATATATATAAATTATTTTTTGTTATATCTCTGAGCTTCCAGAGTCTTTACAATGAATTAATTAATAAAAGTAATTCTTTAAGTATTAATACACTTTTACCTTATTACTAATTCTGGAACTACCCAAGAGACTAGACCAATAAAACAACTTCAAAAATTTTGCTTTGGAAAAAGATCTTGGTAGCAAGAAATCACTTCTATGGAGACCTTTA
>BMAV01016980.1:497839-536305 GCA_019973955.1 Trichonephila inaurata madagascariensis | reverse complement strand
TGTAGACGGTTTATAATATATATAAATACCACAAAACAAATATGTAGAATGTGTATTTTTATTTATTTATTATTTTTTTTTATCGAGCACTTTATTTTATAAAATTTATTCATTACTTAACACAAACATACTTCTTTATCAGATAGCATTTTTTAAAAACTTCTGATAGGGTAAATTTTGAATGATAACCAAAAATTGTAAGTTTTATGATCAATAGTTCTGAGTATTTTTTTGTCTTGCGAAAAAATGTACAATTCCAACTTATAAGCAACATCCTTTATCTCACAAAAGTAGTTAAAACTTTTATAATATGGAGAACATTTTTAGTTTAGGGTGATTTTCTTATTTACTAAACCTTAATGAATCGTTGTAAGGACAAAATCATTTTTTTTCCAAAAGTTAAAAAAGTTAGTAAAGGTTAGCGACATTTTTTTTTATTGTGATTCCTTTTTTAACTTGTACAGAAACGTTGAAAATCACAGTTGAGTATAATTAAACTGTAGCCATATAAATGAATTATGTAGCATTTAATAAAGATTTCATTTTGGAAGTATAATTATCAGATGAATTGATGACAAATTTCCAGTCATATGTGCACAAAATATTTATAACAATTCCGGTTTCCTTTATGGATTGTCTGTTGTCATATGTTTTATGTTAATGAAAATTAAAAATTTTAGTTAAATTTGTTTTAATTATGCATATTAATTTTGTTCGTAAATAATATAATAAAGAAAAAGCAATTTTTTTAATTGCTCCTCTTAAAAACTTCAAAGTCAACGTATTTTTTTTCAACATCTATTGAAAAAAGCCATTAAATGATATCTTACAAAGCAAAGAAAAAAAAAAAAAAAAAGAAAAAGATATTTAGTAAGACAAACGAATTTGAATTATGCAGATTTGAAAATACTCAGAAATTTATTGTGAATTTAATACAATTATTTGAAAAACTGCATTTATATAAAACACAAAACACATAACAGAATTTGAATATTTAATAGATATTTCTGAAAAAGGAATTCAAAATTTTTGCTCTTTTGATGCTTATTTGCTGTTTATTACGTTTTCTGTAATTTTTTGCACTCATGTTTTCTTATGTTCCATCTATTGTACAAATTTTGCCTTCAAATGTCTTATTTTTTTAATCTTTTATTTTAAAAAAATAAATATTTTTATTCTCCCTTAATCAACCTATTGGAGGCGATGAAGAAGCTTTCGGATACTTAGTAAATTTTGCTCTCAAATATTAATCTACGTGTTTTAAACTTTTATTCGTGGGTTTTAAATCTATATTTTTTCAAAAAAATTCTAAATTTATTTTTAATTGAAAAACATATCTAAGCAAGCTATTTTTCTGATAAATATTTTAATTCGTAAATTTTTCTAAATACTGTTGATTGAAAAGCTGAACTTTACATTTACACGCACACACACAGGAATCAAACAAAATACCTAAAGAGGTATTTAAAACTTAAACAAAATGTGAAGTCTATTAAATTATTACTTAATCTATACCCTTTAATTATTAATAAGAAATTGATTTAATAAACTAAAATATTATTGAAACTAATTGGACATAGATGAAATGCTGAAGTTAGTTTTTATTCCAGGAGGAAAAAAGGAAATTTTACTCTTAGTTTTTTACTCTTTTTTTTTGCAGATATGATTTTATTATAAAATTTTTAAAAATCTTAAAAGATTTAGAAATTTTAATTTTGTGTGTGTATTTCAGATTAAGTCTTGAATTAATATTATGAATGTTAAAGTTCTATACTCAGTAGTAAAACTACTTAAAATAGCAAACACAGCTCCCATTAATATAACATGAACCATTTTTCGTCAAGAATTGGGGAAACAGGAAAAAATCGAAGTGGTTGATTTGAGAGGGGAAAATTTGATCGTGAAAGGTCTTTTTTTTGTTAAAAAAATAATAATAAATCGAAAACATGTCTAGGGGGTCAGTAGATGTAAGAAAATCCCGAGACAGGGAGAGAAGGAACAAAAAATAAAGTTTAAAATAAAGAGAAGGAGGGGGGGGGGGGTGCGGATTTAGAAATCGGGGACTTTATATCTGAAGTGTTCTAAGCCGAACACTTAGGCTAGGGGTCATTCGAAACGAGGGAGAAGACAGGGGGAGGAATTGTCCATCGAACAGATGGCCGCTTAAAAATCGTTACGGTGGGATTCACTCTTTTTAGACGGATTAAAGTTTTTTGGCAGAATAAGTGGAAAATGTTGACATGCTTCTGACGGACTTCGTACAATTCATAAACTTCAAATACATTTGGCAAAAAAAATTTTTTTTGCTATGCTAGATGATAGTTTTAAAAATATCTCAATAGTTAAGAATATAGAGAGAAACTATCTAATTTAAGTTACATAAATCTTTTATCATAATTATCTTCCTCAGATAATAAAGATTGGGATCGAAAATCAAAGTATCTTATTCAAAACAAATTGACGGTGCTTTTCAAAGAACTCAAAAAAAAAACAAAAAAAACTAAGATATTTTCCATAATTTTTAAAATAAAATGGGGAGAAAATATTATTCAACAATTATATCACAAGGATATGTTTCTGTATTTAAAATAGTTCTTACACTATTTTGATAAATGAATATTACTTAAACACATTGGGTATAAAGTTCTTTCTTCCCAATTAGTTATGAATAACTTCATTTAATAAGTATCAAAGTTGTGAAAAAATCCTACTTTACCCAAAAAAAGTTTAAGCCAATTTATTATTTAAAAAGGCAGCATCTTCATAAAAATACCTCATTAGGACTTTTTTTTTCTGAGAGTAAAAAATATTTTGTGCAAAACAGAATTTATTTTTATGAATAAGTAATAAAAATTGAAATAATTATATTTTTCTAAACCTAACCGAATAAACTTTGAATCAAATTTTAAAAATAAATAATCCAATTTTCATAAATAAATTATATAATTTTTATAAATAAAGCATTATTTTTCCATCACACATTTATAAGTGTTTTTCTTCGGATTCATTTGAGCGGCTGAATCACAAATGCTATTAGTAAAGAAATCACTTTGATTGTGAAAACTTCAATAAATAGAAACAAATATAGTTTAAAGTTGAAAAAATCTTAAATAAAATTTTTGATATTCAACAATTTAATGCTCAGAATTGTATAAATTTGTTAAATATTATTCAAATCCCTCAAGAAGTTATTTCAAATGTCTATTTTTTCGAAAATTCTTCTTTATACTCATGTTTGACATACTTCCTAAGTAAAATAATTTAAAGAATATAAAAGGAAATTGTCACAAGAGGTTTTTTTATAAGAGAGTTTGAATGAATCTACCATATTAAAAGAAATATTTTGAGCTGTAAGTTGAAAATAATTTTGTACTTTTGAAATTTTAAAAACTTTTCTGAGATAATATACAGTTTTCAATTCAATCAGATTTCATTTCTGTGAAATAATGACCAGTTCTTTAAAATTTGACTAAACATCTGAATTATAATTTCAAAGACCAAGTTTAACAAATTTATTACAAATTTAATATTAAAAAACCTTCCAACTCGCAGATAAGTTTTAAAAAATTAAGAAATAGATTATTATTTAGTTTAAAATGCTTTTGCTTTGGAAGTAAATTTTAGTTTTCAACAACGTTATTCATGGAATGGAATTATTTTAAGGCAGTTTAATTATCTTCTGTTGCATTTTATATTAATGTATAAGTCAAGATTTAACACATTTTTAATACTACAAATTGTATTATTTTACTTTGGTACGACTCAATGAAATGGATATTAATTGCGATGATGCCATAAAATTCCACTTAAAAGTGACATAGATATTTTTTTTAAATAAGCATTTATTTTCATGAATGGATATACAGATTATTTTTATGGGGGAGGGAGTATATTTAAAAAAAAAACCCAATCCATTGTGGAGGGTGGGGTGATCTTCCCCCTTGTGTTCGTTGTTGATTTTCATATTTTTTCTAATTTAAAAAAAATTCATTTTATTTAATATGAATAAAAGAGTAAATATTCTATTTCGAACAAGTTCTTAGTATAGTTTATAATTTAAAAAGGACTACATTGGATGAAAATAAGGATTATAGGTATGTTATAACTATAATTAAGTACTATAACTTTTTCTATTTTTTTTTATATACTATAAATACTTCATGAAACTTTTCCAGTTCCCTAGAACTGCATCTAGATTTGTACAAAAAGTTTCAAAAATTTCTAAATCAGAGCAACAAAAGGAGATACACCCCCTGGGCACTCTTGACAGCTCCCTCCCCCTCTCAAAACGGATGTGAAATGAAATAAATTCTCAACTAACAACAGGAGATCAGTATGTTTTCAGAAGAACGGAATATATGACTTAAAAATAGGAGGGGAAGAGAGATAAAAAAAAGGAGAGAAAAAGAGGGAAACTTTTCGAGGTACAGTAGGGAGTATTTTGAAATCGATCTTTAAGGGGGGTGTTGAGGGAACTTCCGGTCAAGTAATCGTAAAGCAGAAACATCGGGAATTTAAAATTAAACGCGACAGAGGAGATAGCTTTTAAGTTTTTGTTTTATTTTTGTGTCGTTAGACACGGTTCTTTTTGAAGGATTTATATATATATATATATATATATATATATGTGTGTGTGAGAGAGAGAGAGAGAGAGAGAGAGAAAGAGTATGTAAAAAATTTTATTCCGAAAAATAATTTTAAAAACTTTATTCTGAAATTAAAAATAATTGTTCGAATCTATAATAAATCTAGGATCGATGTAAAATAGCTTGATTTTCCTTACTTTTTTAAAATCTTTTTCTATTTTTTTTTAAAATTAATAGATTGCCAGATACTGTGAGCGGAAGTTTAGTAAGGAATACACGAAAGTTTATAATTTAGTTTTTTAAAGTTATTATTCAGAAGAAAAACTATATATAGAAACCACAACAATAAGCTTTTAAAACTTCAAACTAAGAAATTGTAAGAAACAAATATTAGAATTCCTAAATTTAGACAAAGTTAATTACTATATATATTCTCTATAATTACTATTCCACTTCTACTAGTAAGTTATTACTATAGGTATACTTTGGGAGATATATACGTCATGTAAAAATTCGTGTTTAATGTTTCAAAACACTTATTCTAAGTTAATTTAAAATGGGCATTACTTTTTAAAATTAAATTCTAGAAAATTTACAATCTTTGACATTTTTTTAAAAAAAATTGCATCTTAAAATAAAATTAGCAATTTTATCAAAACGGTGTTCAAAACATATCACTACGGATCACTACTTGATTTTTGTTTTAAAATGTTGATAAGTACATTAAATCTTTTTACACACTATATTGTGTCGTAGTTGAAAAACCTCACTTTGGCGTGGTGTGGATGGAAGGAAAGTGGGATGCCAACTCAGGTGTCTTCCTCACCCATTGACTGAAGTTCAGAATTATCAAGCTCATTGCCAATAGCAATATTTTGCTTAATAGTGAAAAGTTAAGAATAAATCAACCAATGGCCACGGTAGCCTTGTGTTTACGGTCATGAACTCGTGGCCAGCATCTTGCGGGTTCAAGTCCTGGTACCACTAAAGCCCCAACATGTAGAAGGGTTAATGCACGCTAAATCTTTCGAGGTTCAAAGTCCTTCCGTTGAATTGGTGTGGAAGTTCGAAGAGGAGGTACGAGCTCAGGTGGTGTAATCCTTGTCACTTCTTCCCGGTTCAAAATATTAGGTTCATTTGTTTTTGCAACTCGTGTAGTTTTATAGTGGGACACGAATAAACACACATACTCACTATCCACTATACCAGTGGTTCTCAAACTTTCAATATTTGCGACCCAATTTTCAATCATAATTTTCATCACGCCCTCCTCCATATAATAATAGTATATTGAATTCACTACTAATTCACGAGTACGTCAAAGCTACAAAACTATTTTAATTATAAACCGAACAAATTATCAAGATACGTAATAAATTTTTTATATGACAAGCCCAAGAGGTCAGTAGTAATTATATAAAACTTGTTCTTAATTTATTATTGATGAATTAATTATCAAATACATTGTATGGTACTGATACATTTATAAGTATATTACATCAGTGTAACTATATATGCATTTTATTTTTCATTACGTCAGAATGTATTTTCTTTTTTGCTTCCTTTCAATAAATAGATATTTTTTTTAAATAATCTTTTATTTTCGACTTTTTGATATGCTCGCTCCCTACCGGCAGGATTATCACGGCCCTCTAGGGGTCACACCTTACAGTTGGAGAAACGCTGCACTATACTGAAAATAAAAAAAATCTTACTTTTTTAATTTATATATTTATACTGAAGATTCTTTAAAAAATTATTTCCTTGTCCATATATATTAACCATGAATCTAGTGTAAAATTTGAGAGACTGAGATACTGAACTGCAAAAATTTACAGAACACAACCCCAAGAGGCTGTTGAAAACAAAAGCAATATCTTATTTCTTTTATCTCTTCTATTATTGATCAGTATACACTAAGAAAGAGAGAGAGAGAGAGAGAAAAGAGAAACAATATTCAGTTTTATTTGCACACTGTTTCTTTGTTTCATTCTAACAGTTTGACAAGTCCGGCAAAACCTTGTTCTTGTACTAGAAACACATGTTGAATTTCTCCTGGAGATTTACGACTGCAGAAACAATTTCTGACAGATTTTATATATCTCACCCCTTAAAACCACGACGAGACATTTTCTTTTGACTAAGCTCTCTCCACAGCAGGTTTTTCTCTCTGCTATGATATTTTATCAGGATGCTTTGCACTTGCAACATAACGGAAGATAAATCGTTTTTGAATTTGTAGCGCAAAATACTGATTTACACTATATTTACTTAAATGTTTCTTAAAATGGGTTTGGTTGAGATAAATTTCCATCTTTTGTCACAAAGTGTTGCAAGTTCTTTCTTTCCTGCTTGATAAATTTTTTTAACTATTATTTATTCAGATGTACGATAAAGATCACGTTTAAATAATTTTTTTTATTTCTTAAATAATAAACTTTTAAAAAATAAACTTCATACTATTTCTTTTTATACAGAGTCAATTTCATTATTGGCATTTAATGTGCTCTATTTTTAAATATGAAATAAAATGATTTTTACTTATTTAGTGTAGTTTAAATGAATGTTTCCTCAATCTTGATTGTTTTAGGGTTATTGCTTTTTATACGTAAAAAAATTTAATATTTGCTTCTAAAATAATGAGCTAGGTTAAAATAAACAATGATTGACAACAATCGACTAATAATAACAATAATTGACAAACAATTTGACGTTAATAAAACAATAAGTCAATCAAATCTTAAGAATTCTGTATATGAAATACCAAAGTATTAAATAAGATTGAAAACAAATTCTAAATGTAGCGTACAAAGTTTGTATTTTAAAATAATTTTTTTGAATAACATAAACGTCGAGAAGTAAATTACGTTTTGTATCTCTAATATTAACAGTATCGGGAGAGGTTTTAAATTCATAAAAATTTTTATCAATTGCTTAATGTAATTTAATTGGTTAACTGACTGGATTTTGTGGCTGATAACTGTTATTCACATTAGAATTACTCAATGAGCTATAAAGAACAGACTTCATAATCAAAGTATACGCTTGAGGCTCTCAATTGCAGTGTACCTGTAACATCTTCAGTTACCCAAAGTTTGGATAGAACTAGGATTTGAATCCTGGAACCATTAAAGATCATAACTTTGTCATCAGGGGCCGTTGGTAGCCTAGTGGCTAAAGCATCGGACTCCAGACTGGAAGGCTTGGGTTCGATGGCGATGCCACCAAATACCCTCCGAGTACACAACGGAGTACGTGCTCGTTAAATCAAAGGGTCCGAAAGCCTTGTAAGCAGTCACCACGGGTGCAGGGGCTGGAGAATATATTTCCCTCCCTTCCAGCTCCGTGCCTAAATTGTGGAGGTGGAAATAGAGGGTGTCGCTATCTATAGTACAGAAGTCTAACCTCTGTGTCTCAGGCTCTGGAAACTTTCATTCCTTCCCTCTGGACAGGACACGACAAGAACACTTTGCCATTAGCCAATAGTGTGCTTCAGTCTTTGAAATTTCAAATTAAGTTCTTTTTAAATTATTAATTAAAGTTTTTATCACCATAAATATATATAAAAATTGCCCTCTAAATCTTCTGGTGATATGCTTCTTAATTTTAAGCTTTGGTTAAGTGATGAGGAGAATATTTAAGCCTGCTCTCTGGACGTTACCACCTAATCAGGGAAGGCGAACTCTATGAAGGCCCGTCAACTTTCGCGCCACTATACAACAGTATGGGACGGAGGAGCGCTCTGCGCTCCAGTTCCCAATGATATCCAGCGTCGTCGTTACCACCTTCCAAGCTTCCACACCATGCCAATGGGAGGTCATTGAACTTCGATGGATTTAATGTTCTTCAGCTTATTCCCTCCCCGGATCTTTAGTGGTATCAGGGCTCGAACCCGTGACTCTAAAGCACTGGTCACGAAATGACCATGATCACCTGGTTATCGTGGCAACACAAGTAAGAGCGAATAAGAGTATTTTTTAAAAAAATTAATTTTAATTAATATTATGTCTTTCTCAAGACATCGCAAATCTACATAACTGTTTATTTGTTAATCTACGTAGTTAACAAAAACTAAATCTAATTTCATTACAAACAGTAATAATATTTATAGTATAGTCATAGCAGAAAAAACTCTTAAAATAACAAATACAAACGAAATCAAAATGAAAATCAAATTAGAGTGTGAGTGTTTTCGGTAGAGGACAATAAGAAAAAAAAAACCGGTTTGAGGGTTGAAATAAAATGGAAAAGGTTCGAATTTTCTATCGACGTGCAGCGGCTTTAAACCATGAGAGGGGGAGAGCATTTTTACCGACTGTAAAACTTGGGTGCAAGGATTTTAATCTGTTTACGACGAATGTCTAGAAAATTCTTACAATAATTATAAGAATACGGATCAAAAGATTTTCATTTTATTCGCACGTTCGCACTGACTCAAAGGCCGTATTAAGCATGGGTGGTGTGATTAAAACACCGGTAATGCTATTGTAATGACAGCGGTGGCATTGCCACTAAACTTGTTTGTTACTACAACGAATCTCGCAGAGAAACATCATTAAAATAATTAAGGAAAAGGCGAAACTCCGAAAATGCGACGTGTTTTTCAGAAAGACATTACATGAGAGGTAACTTTTAAGAGGATTACCGAAAACACAAGACGCCTGGAAACACACCCGGGCGAAATTGAGCCCACTGCAGAGTAGTTTCCTAAAAGATTTTGCTGCTTGTTATTAGTGCCAGGACTTGGCGTCGACAGAAGTGTATGATAAAAGCAAAAGAAAACAGAACCTCCACTAATGATAAAATGATTAAGTCCCGGCGAAATTTCTACTAGCTACGCCCCTTCACTTGTATTGTTGTTCGCTTTCGTGTAATTCTTCCTGCAACTGGTGGCAGTGATTCGCGTTCGATGAATACCAGTCAGATTTTCATCGTAATCGATTTAAAGAAGATGGCGGCCCTACTTTTTGTTTCTTTGTTGACGAGAGCACCAAAAGGAAGAGTTCTTCGCCTAGCGTATTAATTAGAAGCGGGAAAGAAAGTGTTCCTGTTAATGTGCTGGGAAAGCTTTAAGTCTCATTTTAACCTAATTATCAAAGAAGACTTGACTCCAGGAAAAATAAAAACGAACATAACTTTTACAAAGGGCTTATATTAGACACCCTTCCAACGTGACCGTCCATTGGTTGCATTGGATGACTCCAATAGAAGAATGAGTGAATATTTTTATCTATGATACTGTGTCGTGGCAGGATTTATTTGTACAAGGGAGCTATCCAATTAAGACCTTAATTAAAAGAAACTTCAATCTCCGTGATGTGGAATAAGTTTCTCAAGGGATGCTTTTTATGATGAGAGTCTATTTGGTATATATTAAATGCCACGGACGTCAAAATGTGTTTAATTTGCGATAGGGAATAAAGAAGTGTTGCCTTTGTTTTTTCCCCTCAAACAGGGAATTTTTTCTCCTATTGATTAAAAAGACATTACTTATTTCTTATTTTATATAATTTTTTAAAAGAAATTTAACTTACATTTAATTTATTGCTGTTAATTATTTAATGTTTTTAGAAGGTAGTCTTTTATTAATTTATCGGTAACAATGATTCAGTAGTTACTCATATTTATTGGTAATTTATCGATAACACATGATTTAAAAATACATTTTAAATGATTTAGTAATATATTCATTCTACAATGAATTTGCATGAAGAAATATTGAAAAATTTGATCATATTTGAAGACTAACTAAAATACAATGTTTTAAGAGTTACTTTGAACAAATAAGTCGTACATAAGTGCGTATGGATATTTATGTATTCAGAGTCAAAATGGTGGATTTCTTTTTTGGTAAAAACTTTACACAGGAAAAAATGTTCTCATTGGATTTGTACTAAATAAGAATTCTTAAAAATAATGAAAACAAGAAACATTTTCAAGCAATTATCATTTTGTATTCATAAAATTAGTTTAGTTATTTTATTAGATTTTTGCAAGGCAACTAAAACTAATTATCAGAAATAAAAAAAACTTTGAAGAATAGTTATGTTTTGTTTCAGTAAGTGCTTATTAACATCGCAATGTAAAGCAACTCGAGTGCTACGTAATTTTAAGCCTCGGTCACGTGACGAAGACGACACTTGAGCTTGCTCCCCTCTCCAACGCCAACGGGAGGACTTCAAACATTGAGGTTCAAGATTTAATGAACATTAGCCCCTCGACATGGCAAGTCTTTAGTGGCACTAGGGTTCGAACTCATGACTCCCGAACACGAGTTTGTGACCATAAATACTTGGCTATCATTACCACTTTGTTTTAGTGAAGGTAATACAAAAATATTCTCATTAAACTTTTTTAAAAATTAAGCATTTACAAATACTGTAACAATGACTACCGTTTGGTATTATGATATGGTGAATAGCACAGCAATTGCTATCTCAATCACAGGCAAGCTATCTTTAAATCAAATCCCACTTTCTTAAATGTTTATAATATATATATAATATTTTTATTAATTATTATATTATATCCTTATGGAATGCAGAGTTCACATATCAGCACAGTGTTATTCAAAACGTGCTCCTACTTAAGAGGCTTGGCCTTCTCTGTCGCAGTTGAAAGTTCTCGTGGTAAAAAGGCAACAAAGCAGAACCCACACGTAGACAGGCATGTCAGGCCTGAAAAATTTATTCTCTCGGGTCAGTAAGGTGAAAGGTAAAAGTCGCCAAATAAGGTCTTCTGTGAGTAAATCACACTTTTTTGACACCCATGGCTACTATGTCTCATTTACGGCGTCTGTGGCTGTCTTTCATTTAAAAAGCCGTCTCTACAAAATTGATATCCTTGAAAAAAAATATAAACATGAGCTAGAGCTATATTTTAATAAGGAACTGCCTCTACTCCTTTTGATTTTGAATCAATGAGAATAAAAGTTTACAAATTAGTGATAAAAAAAGCAATAAATAAATATTTAAATAAATTAATTACAATTGAAATTTTAGCCATCAAATTAAAAAAAAAATAAAGTGATTTTTTATGTATCAAATTATTTATAATACACTTCTGGGTTATTTTTGGCTTAGTTTATTTTATCATTAAGACATTTAAAAATTGAATCTTAGATATGTTTAAGTAAAAAATAAATAATGTATTCAAACACAGAAATAAACAGTATGTAATAATGATCAGCCCAATAGCGAATTTTCAAATAATAAAAATAGTGCATTTAATTTATGCATTATTTTCGTAAATAAAGACTAGGCTATCGAGATAAGTGGAATCTGTGAATTTGAAAGAGAAAATAATAAATTTAATTGTATTTAATTTGAGTAATATATTTTAATACATCCATTTTTATCAATATATACTCAATAAATTATAGCTATATTAGCCGAACTATCCCTAAAATATTATACAATAATATAATCTTTTTATTATTATCTTATATATAATGTTATTATTAAGTAATAATATTTCCACACTAAAATGTGACATTAGAAATAAATTTTATTTGAAAATTCTTACATAAGAAAAGAAATTTATTGTTATATTTAATCCGCTAAAGCAAGGGTAGGTCAATAGCAGTCCACAAAGACTTTCTGCGCCCCAACCAAGACCAAATAGACACAAAATATTTTCTTTTTCGGAGTCCACATATATGTATGAGCAGGGGCGCAGCTACCGCCGTATCAATGATACAGGGCCCCCACTGGGTAATTACAGTTCCACTAAAACGGGTTTCATATATAAAAAAAGGGCCCCCCCCCCCAAAGAATTTTGATATAGAGCCCACTAGGAGCTAGCTACGTGAGCAAAGTTTTTCTTGCATGAAGATCAACTGGAGATAAATAAATATGCAAGCTGACTAACATTAACTTACAGACTGTGATGAGAATTTCAAAAAGCACCCTCACTTCTGATTTCAATTTTTTTTTTTTTTAAAGTTTAATAGGGCACATTTGTCTCAATAAACTGATTCTAAAATTAAATGTGATTGCAGTTACAAATGATATGAAAATAGCACAATAAATAAGCTGAATAAAACTTCCTCTATTTTATTTAACTTACATTAATTGATTTTTATGTTACAATTTATACCTTTCCCGAGGTGCAAAGTTAACTAATGATGGATTCAATCATTTTAAAAAGGTGTGGCTTCCCGTATCCTCCGCTTCCTCAATGTAGTCCCCGAGCCAAAACAATTGCCCACCCCTGCGTTAAAGAAGAATTACATATTTTTTTCATATTATAATTTTATATACCAGGAGGTTTTAATTTCAATATTTTACCTGCATCAGTGTACAATATACACATGCACAGAGAAAGAAGTCGTCTATGAAGTTGACTCGAAGGACTGCCTTGTAAAAAAAGGAAATGACTGGGAAAAGGTTAATGGAACAAAATGGGTTATGAACTCCTACAGTACATTTTTAGGGTTAAGTAACAAATCATTCCCATTTAAATACAGAAATCGCATTTAATACATAAAAGGCGGTATTAAATAGGTACATAGTAGACACAAAACCCTTAATCACTAACTCAAACAACCAATTTACGTGGGCCACTGATGGATATGCTCCCACACGATATTTTTAATCCTCGACATCACGTATACAGTATACGACGCTTTCATTCTTTACAAGAGCACGTCAATTTGAAAGTCTTTTAATACGCTTCGGAAAAATAATTCACGACAGTGGCTCGGCAGCAACAAATGGACATTTTGTTGCCGAAAATACTCCCGTGCCCCTCCCCCCTTCTTTAATTCAAAGCGATTCTCCCCACCGTTATACATCTCACACGCGCTCTTTGCAACATTAAGCGTGCCTTCTCGTGTCAAACAGCAGAAAATAAGGTGCCACTAATATTTATGAGGGGCCATTAAAGACTTCTACCCCCAGCGCGCGTTTTCCCGGAAATCCGTTATTTCTCTATCCAATTCGGACGTCTTCGAAATAAGTGAGACGATGCGTTACCAGGTAGAGCCCGGGCGTTGCGACAGTCGGTTTTAATAACACGGAGATTTGAGCAGAAAAAAAAATTTAGTAGGGATGAGCTGACAAGGAAACTTCAGTGGAAATAAAATTAAGTGCCCTGGATTTCCCTGAGAGAGTTTTCGGAAACTCTTACTGATGTTCGTGAGGAGATTATTTTGCTGCTTTCAATCCTGAATATTGGATTTTTTTCCCGGGGTTGCCGATTTTCCAGATTCCATTACACTTACGGTGATGATGATCAGGAGTTTATCCTAAATTTGATCAAATATTTATCAGAGGAGTAACAAATTTCTTACTTACAAAACTGCAAATAGATGCATACGATTGCACCCACGTTTTTTGAAGGTAGCACTAAAATTATTTAACCATACTCACACGCGAATGGGTAGAGATAAATGTGTCCTGGCAGAGAGAATGAGTGCTTATTAACGTCTCCCTATAAACAACACAACTACTGGCGATGGACCTCGCAATTTTGAGCTTCGGTGAAATGACGAGGACGACACCAGCAGGAGGATTTTGAGTTTCAACAGATTTAATGTGTATGGCCTATCTTCACGGTGGGTATTCTGTGGCATCAAGACTTGAATTCATGACACACCAGCTACGATTTCATTCGATATTATTCACGAGTATTAGCATTTTAAATAATACTGTAAGAAAAAAAATTATTTGGGAAAGGGTGCGAACAATATGGACTTATTTCTAAGCATGCCTCTGATCTAATACCCTAAGTATGGGTTTTTTCAAAAGTTTAGCAGTTGCGATTACTATAACAAAAGATAGCGTTCTTTGGTTAAAATAGCGATGTTCGGAATCAAATCGAGTCAGTGGTGTACATAGATCGTTCTTATATGTGGGAGTGGGGCTAACATTCTAAAAAACATATAGATGAAAGCGTTGGGGGCAAAAATTAAAAATCTGCTGGTTTATTGGGGGAGAGGGGTTAAATCCCCAAACCAAATTGTGTACACCTCTGGATCAAGTCATAGACGACTCGAGTTCTAATCTCATCATGGTACGTTGCGTAATTATGGGGATATTGATACTGGTTAAATTTAACTGATCTCTTAAAACCTGTGTGTGACATAGAGTAAGTGAAAACTAGGAAATTAAAATAGATATTTAAACGTCCTTTTTCTTTGTTTGATAGTGATTGAAAATCAAGAAGTCCGTCTCCAACAACTCGTGAGTATTTTTGGTGAGATGTTAATTTAAACAAACCAATCTCGTGCGCGATAAAGTACAAAGTATAAAGTACAAAGTGCGCGATACCTGTAGTTGCAGAAAAGTTTTAAAAGATATTTCAACACAAGTTGTTTAAAAAGTAAAATATTTTGCATGAATTTAAAATTGTTGCAAATTCAAATATACCGCGGAGAAAAATTTGAATTATTTTTTAATTTGAATAAATAAATAAATGAATAAAAAACGTAAAAATAACTCAGAAATGAGTTTTTGCTTTGCATAATTATTTTCTGTTAGCGGTTGGTTGTAAAGTTAGAATTTCTTAAGAAGAGCTATCCTGATAAGGGACTAAGAATTTTAATATGAGCATTTATAAGTTTGAATTAAAGCTTCCAAACTTGACTGTAAAGTGTGAAAGACTTTTTTCACTGAATAGATAATGTTTAATATATGTATAATTTTTTTTTAACTTTAAAAAAGGTTTTAGGTATTGGAAAGCTCAAATCTTATTTTATTTTATTTTACTTATTTTTTTTTTTTTGACAATTTGAGATTTTTACATTTTTAAATTGTATAGATTTTAGCCTTTCTAAAAACACCTTATATTTAACCTGTAGGATAATTAGAAGCCATTAAAACCTATTTTTTAAATAATCGTTGAAACTGGGCCACGCTGATTTGAATGGCGAAAAATGTAAACTAAGTACTTCGTTTTTGCTTATAAGTTGAACGTCTGATATAAGCCAAAACATGTATCTTTTATTGCAAATTGAGATTTTTATATTTTTATTTCCTAGCCGATGAGAAGTCTCACTGTATACATTTAAATCAATTTATCTCAAAATGTAAATTTTGATGTTCGATGTACCTTTTCCGAGAAACTATTGTTCACAGGTATGTAAATTTTTTTATGATATATTTATAATGATGGCTAATATATACTAAAATGATCTTTTTGTAAAAAAACTCAAAATTTATTTTTTACAAATTTTTTTTATGTTAAAAATGGGTCAAATTTCACTATGTTTGATGAAATATTTTATAAATTATGAAAAAATTCAAAATCAACTTAAGACTCATTTCCGTATAGTGAGAAAGCTGTACTTTAATTGTATGAAAAATTTCAAACATGTACATTGAACAGATTTTGAGAAAAGGTACATTGAAAACAGCCAATTTAACATCGTCGGTATAGAGGTTTCCTACTCACCATACTTAGAATTTTTTGTTTTTGCAGACGTGGGTTTTATTAGCTAGAAAACCTTGGTAATTTGATCTAAAATTGGAATCATTAAAACTAAAATAATCTTTTTAAATAACTTAGGATGAATGCATGTTTTAACTTAGATAAAGGGTTGAGAGAAAAAATAATCACTTAATAATCCCTGAGTCATATCGGAATAAAAAGAAATCTTGCTTGAGTTTTAAATATTTAATTCTTATTCATTTTCCTTTAAAAAAAGAACAACATATTAGACATAATGACATTCAAATTTTCTCGATATCTAACAAATATATCGATACGACGTAATTGTATATTTCCAAGAAATATCAACACACCTATTAAAATGTAAAAAAAAAAAAAAAAAAAAAAAAATCCTTTTCTGCTAATATTAACTTTAGTTCACATTGTAAGATAACATATATTTCTAGTTTGTTTGATTTTTTATACTGCGTTATTTTTTTTATTTTTTCTTGTATTATTTTCGTATTTTTTCCTTATATATATAAGTCTCGTCTCATAAATACAATATTAAGAGAATTTGTGATGACTATCGTTTTCATTAAAATAGCTCAAAAGTGTGCCTGCTTACTCAAAAGATTCTTTTGAAAAAGTTTCATTTTCATTTTTTATTTTTATCAAAGCCATGTATATAGGTGAATGTGAATTTAAATTAAATTTTGTCTAGACATGATTTAATATATGATACAAAATGTAATATAAAAAATCGAAGAAGAATGGAAGATAAAAAATTACTTATTCTTACTTAAAAAGAAATAATAATCACTTGTTCCTTACAACTTGCCAATCAGTTTTATCCAATTACGAATACTTAAAAAATACATCGTACTTGTTTTTTAGTGATTTCTCAAGAGAAATAACAAGCATCAAACTAGACCTAGTCATTTGATGTGATCTTCTGGATCATCATAAATTAACTTGTTTGTGGTCTTTTTCCCCCATGGAAAATATGCAAAAAAGCGAAATGAGCTTATACTTCACCATTCTCGTTTGACACTTCTTTCAAAAAATTGTTTTGTGAAACACTTTCTTTCGCACTTTGTAAAGGTTTGAAAATAAACACACTCGATTTTCTTTATTTAAAATAATTTTCTTTCACATTCTTTGAGATGAGGCGTAAGCGAATTGCAACTTTCTGATGTCCGTAATTGAAACGGACAATCTTGTATTCGAAATTCGCATGAAAGTGTTGCGCATGACAAAAAAAGCCTTAATTATTTTTCGGTCCCAAAGGATATTTATCGTAAAAGAATGTCTTAAAAAATTTTCCGAGTTTTCTTTCACACAAATCAAAGTCAGCGGAAAAAGCTAAGAAATGTCAGATTTAACCGTTCTTTGTGAAAAAAAAAGAATGTTTTTCACTTTGACAAAACACCACTTTTTGTTTCAACTTGAAAATTAGCAATTTAATTTACTTTTCCTTGTTTACTCTTTCCCAGTTTAAATAATATCAGTGAAACGAAAGCATCAAGAAACTACGCTTTTGAACAATTCGTAACAGCTTCACACTTTTTTTTTTTATCTACAGATGCGACTTTCATGTTTAGAAGGTATAGGAAAACAAAAATTAACTTTTCTTTTGTACTTTATTATAACCTTTGAAAATAAAAATGCTAGATATCTTTCTAAGAACGTTTTGTTGCATTTAAAAACACAAAAAATATTACTTATATCGGCAGCAGAAAATATTATAATAGGAATGAAATTTTTATGAACTCTATATGAAATTACCTTTTGTCAAAAATACTTTGACTAGGTATGGAAAAAAATTATGCTAGCTATTTTGCGGCCATCACTTCACTCCTTTTTTTTCTTTTGCAACATATTTCCTTTTGTCATTATTTAGTAATTCAAAAAGACGAGCATAACTGATGATTATTAGTTTGAAACATGGTTATTTTTTTTAATGAAGGGTTTTAAATTTTTCAGTAGAATTTTTTAAGTCACGGGGAATAAGAAAATGGAGAAATTATTTTCTAACTTTATTCTTTTAGGAATTTTCAGAGTGCTCCCTCCATTTATTCTAAGTTTTACTATATAGGAATGTCTAACTGCATGTTCATCTACGAGTATTTGCTAGTTTAGAAAGATAGTTTTCTTTAAATTAAACTTCTGATTAAACATTTTTAAAAAATTGAATCTTCTTGTGATACAATTTGTGTATTTCTACAAGTTTGCTTACAGTTTTGAGAATGTGACGTAACGAGGCTAATATTCACAATATACATTCGAATTCGGAATTTTCGATTCTATTTTTATGACATCTTTCTAAATTAAATGTCCCATAAAACAGAAGGAAATTCATGAATTTTTAGGTATCCGACTCTTTTCAACAATTTAAAAAAAAAAAATCGAGATATGGGGATTTTTTTGTGGTTTTTAGATTTTTTTAGTACAAATTAAGAAAAATATGCTAAAGTTAAGAAGAGAGACAGAAATTATTATTACTAAAATGGGAAAAAATTGGTCAAAACTTACAAAAAACTACATAAACGGGGCCCATTCTGTGCAAAAAGTTTATGAACAAATTTTCAATTTTGATGTATTACTTTGCTTTTCTTTTTTTAAATGACCTTCAGGATAAGAGATATTTTAATTTTTACAAAAACTAGAACACTTTATCTTAGCTATTATATGAAATTGCTTTAAAAAACAGTGATTATATTCACATAAGGGACTGTAAATTTTGTAATAAAGCAGTAACTGATAAATCTGAAGGTTAAAACACTTCTACTGTAATACAGAAGATAAACAAAAAAATTCAGTTAATTGCTTTCAAAACTTTTTGAGCAATCGCTGTCCCCGTTTGAGCATTTAAAAAAAAAACAACACTCACATTTCGAGTGAAACGCATTTTAAAGTATGACATCTTGCTTAAATTAGTAACACCTGCTTTTACTAAAACACTTGTAGTTTTTGTTCTAGTGAATGGAAAATAATAAACTTGGTACCTTTATAAAGCTAATAAGATGGCCTATAAAATAAAATCATAAAAAACTGTCAATTTTGGGCAAAATTCACAATTTTAGAGTAGTCGGATACCTTAAGACAGTATAAAATTTTTTTTCTTAGGAGTGAGGGAAGGAGGATTGTACTTTATAGTTCCCAATCTCAATATGAATATTTTGCAACTTACCGGTAATTATCGTGTTCGTGTAAGCGTTGACCATCACCTTAGGACTACATCTTAGAGACGGATCTTTCACCTCTTCCTTGATCACCGGCATCTCCTTTGACAACTTTTTGACATCTTCAAATTCTTTTTTGTCGAAGTACAAGTCCGAGCTTAGGGGCCTTCTTTCTTGCGGGGCCCCATCCTCTCCACCGTATCTCAAATTGTTCGGTAGAGAAGAGGCCTTCTCCGCTCGATTCCTGTTCCTGTGCAGATGGTGGTGCTGATGGTGAAGGCCCTTTCTGTTGCAAATGGGGGCCGAGATGCTGGGACCCTTGGACGCGGCCACAAGAGGCCCCAGAGGGTCCTCTCTGTCGCTGTCGAAGTCCTGTTGTCCGCCATCTTCGAGAATGATGAAATTGTTTTCCTTGTTGCAGCTGTGGACTTTGTGCTGGATGAATTTGACTATCTCGGACAGAACGAACACTTTCTGACAGGAGCCACATGTCAGGGTATCCTGCAGTAACTCGGCTTCAGCTGTAAAAGAAAGACAAAAAGCATTTTTAATCATTCGGTAATTTTTTATCAACAAATAATAAAAAGTAGCAAATATAGTAAGTATAAAAGATATATCGTAACCTATAAACACACACACTTATTACCGTAAAATATATATCCGGCGTATAACGCGCACCTGTACTTTCAAGCTGAATTTTTTAATTTTTAGATATATTCGCCGTATAACGCTCTCCCCCTTTTTTACGAAGAAATCTGAAATATCTGTATACATTGCTTTTATGTTTTAGTCATTTATTCGAGGTATTATCCCATACTTTTAAAAAAAATAGTGTACTTCTAGAACTGCAAGTTGTAGTAACTGGTGTTGATGGATGAAGGAAGGCAAATGAGCTTTGGATATGATATTACTCTTTCAACAAGAACTTCGTTGGGAGTCGTGTATTTAGTTCTATTTGCCAGAGAAATAATTTATGTCTATATTTTTTTAAGTTCAGATTAGTAGTCTTTTATTCTGGTGTATTTGGCAAGGAAAAAAAAATCGTATGATGGATTTAATCAGTTGCCTTAGAACCGTAGAACCAGACAGAAAAATAAAAATATAATAACGGAGTGAGCGGAATAAGGATGTTCAATATTTTCACCTTCTGAAATTGATGTAAATTTATTTTATTTTTAATATGTGTTTAATCATCGTGCAATATTTAACACCATAAACTCTTTTAGTTCATAAGGCAAGTCGTTTCTTTTAAATAAACCGTGTTTCGATACATGTAGGAGTAAATTTTTTTTTTTTTTGCTCATCTCTTTTGTTATTTTTAAAGCCATCGTTTTTATACCCGGCGTATAACGCGCACCCTTTAGTTTCAATCTTAATTTTTGTGTTCTAAGTGCACGTTATACGCCAGATTTTACGGTACTTATATCTTAATTAAGTATGTTTTAAAAAGTACAAAGATAACATTAAAAATTGTTTGCTCTGATCAGTGACGCACACAAGGAGGGGGTATATGGATCTAGACCCCCTTAGCCCCTGATTTTTTTTATTTATAATAATTCTATGTATATAGTACTTAAAATTTAATCAAGTATTTGTTATTAACAGTTTATTGTATTAATGAATGCTAATTATTAATTCAATAATTTATTTTTCATTGATTTTTGTTCCCCAAATAAACAAAATCTAAAGAGTATGTTTGGCGGCGTATTGAGGTATGATACGAGAATAGTGGACTTTCGACCCTGGACCCCCCCTGAAAATTTTTTGTGTGCGGCACTGGCTCTGATTATATCATTCTGGTGGTGTTTTTTAATTATTAAAAACATTTATTCCAGTATGAAAAATTAAAGAATGAAAGAAATTTTAATTATTACAATATAAGTTTTGGTCTTAAAGTAATTCAAGTCCGTTTTTTATTAATAAAATAACTTACATCGAGATTTTATGCAGAAAATTTTAATTCTTAGATAGAAAATAGAGCTTGAATATTGAAGAATAACAATTGATTTATACGTTTACCCTTGTGTATTGTTGGAAAATTAATTTTAGCTGTTATGCGGTTTCATATAAAGGAGAGGCCCACGGGTCACATATACAACCCACCAGGACAGTTAGAAAACCATATAGGCAGGGAATCATTTGACATTCATGATAGTTGTAACATGAAAGATATGAATGTCAGATGTCATAATAAAAACAAATTAAATTACAATAATTTTTATTATTCTCAGGTATATGAAAAAAAACTTATCAACACATAATTAATAAGAACTTTCATTATTTAATCTCAAAAAGTATTTTATCATTATTAATACATGATACCCTTAAATAGTATTATAATATCAAGAAACTCATTTCGTATAGGGATGAATTTATTCTCAAAGCACATTCTGATAATAGCATTATTTTAAACTACCCATTGCGGATAATATAATATAATATAATTTTTACATTTCATACTGAAATGGGAGTGAGACATTTTACAAAATGAAAAGCATATTACCTCTCTTTCACAATGAAATTTTCGAGAAATCGAATAACCATTAGAAAAATTCACTTAAAGCTCGTGAACTGTTATAACGGAGCATTAAAATGACATATTTGTTAATAAAGACTTAATGGGGAATAATTATTAAACTGTTTTTAAACCTAAAGATAAAATAATCCAGAAAGTGCTAATTGCTCGGCGAGTCCTTTCTTTTTCGTTCTAATTTTTCAAAAAGTAGAGGGAAGCCATCAAATCAGTGCCGAGACATTTAGAATCCATTTTTCTTGCTGCTCACTGCTTACAAGAGCGCCCGCAATAAAGGCTTCAGCAGTGATTTTTCCGTATAAATTATTCCAGATAACAAATGACAATTTCAACACTCCATGCAGAACGAACGACTATGGTCCCCATTAATTCATTCTTCCATCTATCTATTGTTCCTGGGATAACGTTACACGGAATAATAATAAAATTTTCGCCCCGAAAATTCAGTAGCCCTCGAAATGTCTGTCCGGACGTTTCAAAAGGGAAGAAGGCATTGTGAAGCCGTTCCATTAATTGGCGAAAAGCGGGGAAGAAGAACAGATTGACTGGACGATTTCACGAGCTGTTAACCGAGTAATTAACCCTTTTGTCTCCGCCCGCCATACTACCGGATTGGGGACTGTCTAGTCGAGTGTCACCACTTATTTATAGGTCGCGATCCTAAATGAAAAGTGTTTCTTTTCTAAACCTTGAAGATTCAGTATTTTTGAGCTAAAAAGATTCAAAGTTATGTATTGAAATTACAACATATTGAGAAGCTATTTTAAGGCATTTTTTTTTACTAGGTTATTGATCGCTTAGAGGATTCAAGAGGCGTATGAGTGTTTTTTAGAAAGGAAAAATGAAACTTTGCTTAATTTAACAAATTTTATTTTAAAGAGAGTTTTTTTAAGCTGAAAACTATTCATCCTGAACCAGAAAACTATATTAACTGAATTACAATATTTTTATATAAATTCCTTTGAAGTATGTTATTAATTTATAATATATTTCTAAACACAACAAAAAATAACATTTTTATTATTTTATGGGAAGTACTACAGGCTTATATGTGATTTATTTCAATTACTTTAAGTCCTTTTAAAGAGATAGTGAAAGGTCGTTATATATATCTATAATATTTACTAAAATAAACACTAATAATAATTAAATTCATTTTATGAAGAAACTATATTTAAGCTGTAGTGTAGATATTATTGAATTTTTGCTGTTGTTTGTTTTGATGCTCAAATATATATATATATATATATATATATATATATGTAACGAAAATTTTATTTTTAGTTTCATATTTCATTTAATAAAGTATAAAAATAATTTCAATTTGTTAAATTTTTGTAATAAAGGTAATTTAGTTTTTTTTTTTATATTCATCTAAAAATTATTTTTTTATCTTTTTTTTTAAAGTAGCGAGAAAATAAACACACACACTAAAAATACCGATTTTTTTTTTTACACAACGTCCAGTTATTTTTTAAAAATTTTTTAACTAACAAATACAGGATTTTTGAGAGAAAAATATTTTCATTTGATAATAAAATTTTAATGCAAGAATTAAAAACTTCTTAACTACATTACACTAAATACCAAAGCGTACTTTACAATCGACCCCTTTGTTCCTTTTTAACCGAACACCACTTTTACCAACTGGAATCTTTCGTTTTCGCGGACACTGTAGGAACTCATCAGTATCCACAAAGCTAATCATCTCTGACTCGTAGTTATCTGCTATCTAACGTTTTAACATTTTCCGTCGCTAGATTTAGGAAGTTTGCAAACCCTGAAACTGTTCCGGGCAACGACGCGAGGGGACATAATTTCTGTCTTCCCAACAATCCGAATTAACGAGCTCGTTTACTTCTGTTTCCCCCCTCTTTTCAGAAGCGATGGAATAGTTTTTGATTCAATTTACTCCATTTCTCAAAGAGTGGCACAGAAAAGAGGATTGTTGGGAGGCGAGAAAATGTGCAAAATCATTCGCCAAATCGGCTGTATTCAGAAAATATTTAAAAAATATAACAAATAAATAAAAAATAAGTGTAGAGAGGTGCTGAAGTGTAACAAACATTGGTATAAATGTTTAGTTTAGCTAAATTAATCTGTGTTTTTCAAATTATTAGTGGAGTAAAATAAAATTTATCAAACATTTTGCGTGTGTGTTCTAGAAAATTAAAGAAAATATTGACCTGGATGAAAATAACAGATCGAAAGAAAATCTCTAAATAATAAAATTTAATTAAAAAAACCTTGGTACTTACGTATTATCGCAACCTATTAGCGACATTATATGAAACGAAGCACATAGATACCAATTCAGCGTGTACGACACATAGGAAATCGGGGTTGCCAACTTGGCGAGTTTTTAATAGAGTTGTGGCGATTGTTGCGATAATACATAACTACTAAAACCTCCTTTTCCCAACAGAATTTATATAAAAAAAATGATATTGGCTTATTGAGAATATAAATATTCTCAAGTTGGAGCGCTTCTCCTTTTCTTTAGCTGTGGTTTAGTTGATTGATTGTGTAGTAATATCGCATTTCGAAGCTACATCAAGGCTACTGGCGATGGACCATGTAATTCTGACCCACGGCCAAGGGACGAGGGCTACATTTGAACTCGCACTAAAGGTTTGATATAAATGTATAAGTTTTTTCGAATTATTAATTGAGAAATAAAATCATCTAGCTTTTTTTGTGGGCTTGTTTGAGAAAATTAAAGTATTAACCTGGATGGAAATAATAGATGGGGTGAAAAACTGAATTATAAAATTTAGTTTAAAAAAAACCTCACACTTTAACTACAGAATTTATTTTAAAGAACCCAGAATAAGTTTGTTTAAACTATAAATATATTTATGTGCAAGTGCTTCTCTTTTTTGTCTTAGTTTTGCCGATTAATTGTTTATGGCATTTGGAAGCTACACCAAGGCTATTGGCGACGCGCGCGGACCACGTTATTTTAAACCATATAATCGAGGACTACATTTAAGCTCTCAATATACTCTTCAAATTTCTTTTCAATGCCAACTTGAGCGTTTGATCGTCGACAGATTTAGCGTACATTTTATAGCCCTAATGGTACTAGGAAGAAACAATTCCCTCGCAAGAACACTTCCACCTCCATGATTCATTGATCCAACTAGATTCTTGGGATTAAGTTTCAGAAAATTCAAAATTGACACCAAAGTGATTAGGATGATCGAAAATTCAAAATTTTTGGTTCCGATGGGCATATAATAGTTTGTAAATTAAAAAATGAGGACTTCAATTCCATGAATTTATGTGGAACAAGAACTCATCCGCATCCATGCTGAAGCACGGAGGTGGAGGAGTTTTTGTGTGGGGGTGTAAATCGGCTTCAGAATTAGGTAATTTGGTATTTTTTGATGGTATTGTGAATCATGAGCTATAATTAAATATTTTAAAGAAGAATTTTAAATTATCCTCCCAAAATTTGGATATTGGAGACGACTTCCTTTTTTAAGAGGATAATGACGCCAAGCGCACTGTTCTCAATGTACGGCCCTGATGTCTGTATAACTGTCTCCAAATTCTGAAAACACCTCTTTATCACTTTCTTTAGCCCAGTAGAACATATTTGGGGAGAATTTGATTTTAAAAAAAGAAAACACGACATATAAACTCATAATGTGAAGTAAAAACAATAAAATCACAGAAGCATGGAGGAAAATCGATGTAGAAATTACAAAAAACTGATTAAATCTATACCAAGAGACGTTTAAAAGTTATTGTGGACACTAAAAGATATCCTACTAAGTACTAAATTAAGAAAGAAATGCAATATTTAAAGTAGTTGACAGTTTTGTTAAGTGTACAAAGGCTTTTGTGACGTAATTTTTTAGTAGCTTTTTGACTATTCATTTTTAAAAATAATAGTTATACTATTTTTAAAAAATTAATTATATGTCATTCCATTAAGAACAAGTAGCAGATACCATGAAAAAAATTACAATTACAATATATTAATTTTAAGTAGTTGGAAACATTAAATTTTATTGGAAATCTCAAGTGTACGGGCACTTTTGTGTGGTCCACTGCATGTGTTGAAATCTCGAAAAAGTCTGTAATAGCATATAAATGAATTATTTAACTTATTCGATGCAATTTATCATGACTTTCATGAATATGAGATTATTCTTTTAATTTTAATATTTTTGTTTACATTTTGGTAGGTATTATTGCATCATTTTTATGGTATAAATCCAGTTTATTAAAGCTTTCAGAGAAATAAAAATATTAAAATTTTTTCCTGTAAAAGTAAAAATAATAACCATTTTAGTTAGGAAATTTAAAATTAAGAATAAAATTGAAAAGTTTTTGAGAGAGTCAAAGTGTTATATAAATTTTGGAAATTTTCTAGCATTTAGATAAATGATATTTTTTCATACTATACCTCTGAATTCAAAAGATATGTTACTTTTGTGAGAAACTAAAAATTAATGTAAAAAAAAAAAGATGAAACAATTAAAAACGATATAACGAGATATTATGTATCTTATGGACGTTTTATTAATTTTAAAAAATTAATTTAATGAGAAATAACTTTTATTTTCGATTTTTTTATAAATTCTATTTTACAAATCAATCGCGAAAATATTTCTCAATTTAACAGCAATAGCAAACGATTTTATTCAAACAAATGCATTATAATTGCTTATTACTACCAAACGAGAAATTTTCACTCAAGAAAATATTAAATCAATTCGCCAAAAGATATTTTAACACCAATAAGTATTTAGCCATATTTATATAGCCACTTTAAAGCCATATTTATGAACAATGGACTAAATTCATGTGACGTCATTAGTCACATGATAACTCAGTCACGTATTTTCAGCCAATCAGATCATAAATTAATACGACGTCATAATTATATCATATATAAATATAATCACGCATCTCCAGCCAATTAGTTCATGTGCTTCATGGTTGCCAACTTTTGCTTTTTGCAGAAACTTTCTTTAAGAAAGTACATATTTGTCAACGATATAATAATGCACATAGTTAAACAAAATGCACTTAATTTAAAAATATTCATATAATGTAAGTATGTACTTTTTTTTTTTAATTTTGAAAACTGTTTGAAGAATTTTATAACACGTGTGAACTCTTTACCCCCAATCATCAAATTTTAAATCTTATCTAAACTTAACAAGTTGAACAAATAGTATGTCAATCTTTAATCAATGGGAAACACGTGATTGCCGTTATCATGTGATCAATCATGAATTTAGTCCATTACTTTATTTTGAAAAACAATCTAATGACGAGTTAATACAAAAACAATAACCCAATAAGAGATTAAATTTTTTATGGAATAAGAAAACTATTAATTAATAGAAGAGAATAAGTACGGTCGTAAGCAAACCTATAATTGCTGTTATTGTCAATAATGTTACTATAAAACATTTCGTTGTTGTTTTTTTTAGTATAAAATAAACAATTGTAAAGTTGGACTATTTTTCGCATTTTGTGATGGAAAACTATCTTTATTTTCATAAGTAAAATAATTCTAGTTATTTGAAGATAAAAAATGTGATTGATTTCAGTTGCTTTTTAAAATCGCTTAAAATGATTATTCTATTTCTCCAATGACCTTTAAAACGAAATTCTCAAGTCATAATAAGATTCAGGTATAAAAATAAAATAAAACTAAATTCGATATTTAAAAAAAAATTACAAGCATTTTTAGCTTACCCGAGTTGAAGATAAATAAAGACAAACAAACAATAATAATAATAAAAATTCACCAGAGTATAAATAGAAAAATAAATAAGAAACTACAACAAAACACACAAAAATATCAGGCATAAATAATCGAAATAATGAAATCACAAAACGCCTTTAAATTTCACGCTATGAAACAGTCCTCCATCGAACGTCAATCAACAGAAATGTATTCATATTTTTAAAAAAATATTTTTATTACTATTATTATTAATCCGGTGGCATCAAGAAAAATTTCATTTTTTTTCAGCAGGAATATATCATCAAGGTAGGTGAGAAGGGGTTACAGCGACGAAGAAGGTTAAGTTCGCCGAGTGCATGTTTGTGTATGTTTGTGCCACTGACGATGCTCATTTGCAATTCAAATGAGGGCCGGAACGGGGTCTCTCGACATGGGGGGCCGTGCATAAATATTCTGCAGACGATTACATAGAAAACGCCCAATTTCCGTGGTCCCAGGTAGCCATGACCGCGACCATAAATAAGGCTGCAGACCGATGCATGGGGTGAAGCCTGAATTGAAAAACTGAGCTCTAGACGTTTTTCAGTCTTTCCTCGTTACATTCATCTCTATTTCTTGGAATCTACAAGCGGTGGTTTGACGTTGACTGCTATTGGTTTGAAATTCTTCGGTTAATGAACTCATTTGGTGACTTTCTTAATGAAGTTCTTAAAATGCAGTTTCGACGACAGAAAGAAATGTAGTATTGGTTGCAATAAGGGTGTTTCTTTCACATATATTTTACGTAACTTATTTTTCTTCCAACGACTTGTTAGTATTGTTTTTAAAACTCAGACATATGTATTAATTAGCAATTCAAATATAGAAACATAGTATGAGAGCACAATAGAGCTACTTCTATATTCCATTAATTTTATTACGTATTTATCTGGAAATGACATGCAAACGAGAAATTGTGGATGATTAAATTAATCACAGAAGTTGATTTCTTGTATTCTAAATTTAGTGTTAAAATAATAACTAAGAGAAAACTAGACACAATTTAAAATATTTATTCTAACTTTACATTGATGGGTATTTGTTATTTTTTATCATACTAATCATCAATTAACACAAGCAATGAATATCAACACGATTTTTCGAATGCAGGTGTTTAAACACCCGCGTTTTTAAACAATTAAACCCATTAGTTTAATTTTTATGACATGAAAACGAATGGAATATTAAAATGATAATCGGTACCATTAAAATATGGAATTAATCTTTTTGTTATTCTTCTTTCTGATATAACGATATATGTCTTGTCTTTGCGTGTTGCTATCAAAATATATAAGGTTAATTTAATTGCTTACGGTTTGTAAAATCAAATCCTTTTGTACATTTTTCCTTCAAGTAACTATTCTAAAAGTTGGGTAAAATTATTTTGATTTCGTCCATTTAGAAGGGAACAAGAAATAGTTTGGATAAAATACATAAATACAGGAAAAGATCTCTTTTTAGATAAAACGTTACATTAGGGGACTTTACAGGGTTAAGTTCAAAGGAAATTTGTGCACTAAATTAGTTCATATAAATATCGGAATAAAAAATATTGAATTATTTATTTATTTAATAAATTCTTAAAAAAAGCGTAGGATTTATTAATTTATCATAGAATTTTAAGATATAAAATCTTTCCCCAGAATTTATACATTCAAAAATAAAAAAAATGAAACACCTGATTAAATATAACAAAATTCTTATTTCAATTCATTTAATTTATTATATAAATAAGTATTCTTCCATTTTAATTGACATAACAATATTATCTATTTAAACTTCAAAGCTTTTTGAATTACATAAAAGTAATTAGTTAATATTTTTAAGTAGAAAGTTATACAAGGCAATGTACTCACTAGGTAATAATTCTTATTGTTACACATTAAATATAAAGTTATTGGAAACTAAGAAAATTTTTTCTAGATATCCTATCAGAAATTCATTTGTCAAAGAAGTTAAAATAATTATTATAATAAGTTATATGCTATGTATGGAATAGTTGTTAAATTACACATTTTTAAAGTAAATTCTGTACTAATTTCATAAAAGTACTGTAAGTGAACGAATATAGAATTTAATGAAAGAAATTTTCGAAAAAAGATAGTTTTTAAATAATTTTTACATTTATTAAGTGATTGATTTAGAAATACTTTATAGTGATTGGGTTCCGTATATTGAAATTAATGAATCTCTTATAATAAGGTAATATAATATAATATCAGAATTCTTTTATAATAAATTTTCTATCAGGATTATTCAATAAATAACAAGCAATGTTTATTCCAAAATATTTATAAAAAAAAAATGATATAACAGTTGTGCCACAACAGCATTCAAATCCAGTAAAATAAATTCTTAAGTATATTTAAAATAAAACTCGAGCAAAAAAAAAAAAAACATGTAAAAATAATCGAAAAAATTTCAAGCACGATCATTTTAAAAACAAGAAAAAACGAAGAAAGAAAGAAAGAAAAAAGATCGTTTCTAAAAAAAAAATTCCAGTTGAAAGAAGATTAAGTTAATAACGTTTAATAAAGTAACCATAAAAATTCATAATCGAAGACTACATTTTTGAGAACTACTCGAAATAAAATTTAACTCACATAAAGTCCCCATGAGTAGAGGTGATAAAGTCCTATCCGTCCTTAATAGCCATTAGCGTAGCATTTCACTGTGTTTGCTTTAACATACAGCTCATTAACATACGGCCTTGTGAGCCGTGGCGGGGAAGGGGTGTATTTTCACCCCACTCTTCCTGTCCCCCTACATCTTTATGTTTCCCTTCATATTTTAATGCAGAGTTCTCCATTTTCTGAGTGATTATCCATAACAGGGAAAAAGAACGTCGATTGAAGAGAAGTGGCGCTAATGTAGCTTCAATATTAAAAATAGACTTAAAATATTTTATGGAATTCGAATAGTTTTTGGAGTGATGTTAGTTTATTTTTCATTGATTGAGAAATGCATTCTTAAAGATGCATTTAATTATGTCATTTTGAGATGTATTCAAACTTAAATGTATTACTTCTTGTTAACTTTTATGAGAAAATAGAACAAAACTTACTGTAATACAATGTAAAAAGAAATTAACATTGAATTTCTTTGAAATTTTATTTTATACATCTATTTAACGGGATGTCATTTTAAAAGGTTAATTTGTGCATATGTTACTTATTTATAAGCATATTTATTTAAGTGTTAGAACAATAAATGATTAAATTTTTATTGAAACTTCCAAATATAAAAGCAGGTGCAAAAAATACATTTAGGTGTCAACTAGGAGAGAAAAATAAAATTTAAACAAAACTTCTTTTTGATTTTCAATGAATTTAATTATTTTTTAACGTAATTTATTAGAAATTGCTTAAGGTTAAGGAAAAATTTCAGAATTTTCTATATTTTTATCTTAATTTAAAGATTAAAATAAAATGATAAGAACAAAATCGTTTGTTTTAATATTAAATGGTATAAATATTAAAAGCTTTTAAAGTCCACGTTCTTATTTCGGTTAAATTAAATATTTAAAACTTTTTTTTAGTGTTCTAAACATTTATGTAACTTATAAAAATTACATCTTACCTTCCTCATAATATTCATGAATTTAACTTTCATTTTATAAGTAAATTATTTCATAAAAATTTTACAAATATTGCACACATATTTTTTTATTTCTTGATTTTTTTATGATTAAATAAATGTAGCATTATTATATAACACAAAAGTATGACGTAAGAAGATGTTGTCAAAGAGGTTCTCACAAAGCGGTTCTCACTAATTTAAATGCCAATTAAATCTTATATTATCAAAAAATATCCTTACAATTTATTATTGTTCTAATCTAGATTTTGTAATAAGTTTTTGTGAGTTTAAAAGTATTTTAGAGAAAAAAATTTCTTTGCGATCAATGGTGAGGCGAACTCCAAAACCAATTTAAACCTTTCCCCATAACATTTAACACAGCTCTATTTGTAAATTTAAATTAAATTTTTTCTTCAATTGAGAAATTAAATTAAATAAAATTACTATAGAAGAGCTAATTATTAAAAATAAAAACTTACTTAGTCATTTATCTTTTCATTAATAGTACCTATTACTTGTATCGAAAGTATATATAGTGCTCTAGAAATATCGTCACAGAAGGTTTCACATGCATTTACTATTCTACCCTTTTTAAAGGGCAATATTGTTTCATTGATTATTTTTTATTTTCTCGTGTTGTTATTTACATATTTAGAAATGAAGTGTTGAAAATAATAATAGGAACACATTTTTTAAAAAAAAATTGATGTAATGCTCTTCCTTATATTTGGTGATCATACACTATTAATTACTTCAATTCAAATATCTATGGCCAATTTAAACTCTTATCGACTTTTAAGTTATATTAAACATCTAACTCTTTGGTTCAAAATAAGCTATATAATGGTTTTAGGATTACATTTTCTTTAATAATTATTCCTCTTAATACACATGATTTTCTTGTTGATTATCAGAAATATAAGTACTGTTTGCAACTATCATCTAAAGGTGTGGAATTTATGAACATTACATTGTATTGATTCAGTATAACAATTAAATACCGAATGTTTATTTGACATAATTTCAAATAAGAAATTATTATTTAAAGAATTTTTTTTTATGATTTTCTTTCTTTTCATTTTGTTTTTAAGTTAAAATGCTTTTAAACTTTTTAAAATTTTAGTTTAAGTTACATCGTTTTTACGGATATTTTATTCATTTTTACTATTACAAAATTTGTATCTTAAAAGTTGTTAGGGGTAAGTTACTCCTTTATAAATGATTTTCAAAAATGTTTTTCATGCTTGCTTGTTTTTACAGTTTTTTTTTTTTGGTTATATACTCTTAGTTAATTAGACATTAACAATACCTTAACAAAATTTCAAATAAACTTTTAAAATTTTGCTGAATTAATGTTATTTTTAATTGTATATATCCCACAGATCAATGTAAACCAATTTACGAAAACATAGTAATTGAATACATATAGTCAAAATATTTATACGCAATGTAAATAGGATCTTTGTAAATATTCAAGTTACCCTCATATTGTTTAGAAATAAAAAATACTTTTTATACAGGAAATAAAAAAGCAGCTTGAACCAACTTTTGAAATTTTTAAGATTTTCTTTTCGAGTATATTTTGTGCTGAAAATTATACTCTGATACTTTATTTATATAACTTTTTATATAATTTGAAAATTTCAACTATTTTTCAATACACCATAATAATCATTCATTTTATAACACAAAACGAAATGTTTCTTTTATGTAAGTTACCTAATTTCTGGCATCTGAAAATGTTTTCTTGATATTGATCATTTTCTAGTATTTAGAATTTCCTTAACCATTGAAATTGTAATCGTAGATTTGTCTTTGTTCATTTGTTTTTAACTACGATTTTTGATTTTGTTTACAAATATCTTGGGAAATTCAATTATAAATGTTTACTATTTTCTTCTATAAATGTTTAATTTTATTTGAAAAACTGTTCGAGAAATTGCTTCGTGTGAAACATATTTCATATATTTCTTTATGTTTTTGAGATGTATATTTTTATGTATCTCAGTAAAAGTATCAAATATTGATAAAATCTACACGTGCTACGATGAGAAAAACTTTTAAGAAGTTTCCAAAATGCCATACATACTAAATTATTAATAAAATTTATCCTTATTTCTAATTTCATTGAAATTTGACTTTTCAGAAATGTGGTAAAAAAGGTTTCTTTAAAAAAATAACTCTAAAATTTGTATTAAGAAATCACTTTAGAACTTTGAAGTACTTTCTCTGAAAAACAATTTACAAGAAGTTGCAGTTCCAATGCTTTTTAAGGTAAATATTATAAATTAAAATATCTTTATAATTTTTAATTATTGCTTTGAAATGAACAACAACAAAAGGAATGAAAGCATATTTTTTAGCTATAGTTAGTTAATTTTTTAATATCATTCTGGATTCTCCTTTAACATTTATAAATGATGCTATTATGAAACCTGTGCAGTAACACTACGAAAATTTCAGCATGATTAAAGTTTAAGAGTTAAATTTTTAAAAGTTGCTTTAACTTTTAAAGTATAAAATTCAACTTATTATCAATGATAAGAATTCATATAGCATTTATTAATTCAAAAATATTTTCATTTTGCATTAGGAAAGTTTTATGTACAAGTTCGAAATAATTTTACTACACCAACCTCTCAACTTAATTGGATTTTAATAAGCTGTCTTTTAGTGTTTTGACAGTTCTCTTAGAGTGAATTTTATGGTACAAATCCTCCATATTTTATCAATATTACATGAAAAGCTTTTTAATAATTTATTGACACTTAAATGAATTTTACAAATAAAGTCAAATAAATATTCATCTACGCTTTATTTTAGGTTTGTATCTAGATAAATATGGTTCATTGGCATTTTAAATAAAATGTCACAATTAATATTATCATACATATAAATAGGAATTCAGCATTATGTATCACGCTAAATAATGCTATATAATAAGTACAGTATTTATAATTTTACTTTCTGTTAATTCATAAATTTATTATATTCTGATGTACTTTCTTTGCATCCTTATAATTTGAAGTTATTATTAATATAATCATTGAATTAACTTAGTTTAATGATTAAAATGGTAAATATTTATGTAAGCAACTAAATATATAACATGCTATGATTAAAATTATAATCAAATTTATAGTTGAGATATTGCCTCAAATTAGTCAATCTTTCGCTTAAATATTTAATTTTACTATTTATGTGTTTTGAAATAACATTTTAAATACAATAATTTTTTTAAAAGTAAATCCAATTTTTTTCCATTAAATTAATTTTCTTTTTGTAAAATTAAATGTTTCTGTATTTAATTTAATTTACACCTGTAACAATTCAAGATAAAAAAAAAATAAATTTTTTTTTTTTTTTCACATAGAAGCTTGGGCAAAAATTATTTTAAAATCATCAAGCATTTTTTTTTTTCAAGATTGCTAAACAATCTATGCATTAAAAAAAATGTGTATTAAGTAATATTCGTGTGGCAGTTAAAAAACATTAAAAACTTCCGAAAAACAAAAATTGCAGATAAAAAAAAAAAAAAAAAAAAAAGTCGAAACAGTAAATTAAACATTTACTTAAAATTAAAAAAAAAACTACTAATTAACCACTAATGCGATAAATTAAATACTCCGGCGGAAAAAAAAATCTTCGAAAGAGAGTGAGAGATAAAAAAATATATATTAACTAACACAGAAATAAATTCCCACTTAATCTTAAAGCGCAAAAACGAAACAACCTAATTGAATTCCATTTCCCAAAAATTAAGTTTAATTTAATTTTTATCAAGAAGCGCTGCATTTTTTTCCCTCGTCAATTTTCTCTCCTCTAAATACTGATTAGCAAAGCTTACCTTTCATTTTGATAGTCCATAAATCAGCATTGTCGCATTTTAATGCTCATCTAAACACTTTCTCAAAGTCACTTCCATGTTGGTGTATAGCCATTACAGAACCATAACAAATAAAAAACAGAGTCCGACACCAGTTGTGGAAGCGGCATGTGTTGGACGCCGTATGCGGTCGGTTTCAGCATCCCGTGCCGGCTACTGGTGAGAAGTGTATACGGAAAGAAAAAAGCATCTTCTGTAGAGTTGTGTGCGTTGTATTGGGCGCTCGACGCTGAGTGCTACCCGTGAATGCGTTGGAAAAAACCTGTTCGGAAATCATACGCGCGTTGGGTCACACGTCTTTGGGAAGATCCCGTCTCGGGAGTTTCATTTCAATTTTATTGTTTACTTATTTTCCACTACGTCGTTTTCCGCTGAATTCCGATGATAATGGTTATGGCAAAAAGAAGCTTTTTCCCCCGCATGTATTAGCATTCTTTTTCAGCTACTGCCCAAAGGATTTTTGTGATTTGGAGAATGAATAAATGCTAATAGGTTGAGCAATGGCGTGCTCGTCTTGTTTTTTGGAGAGGATTGTTGGATGTATTGGTAGAGTAAAAAAGAAGCAAGTAAGAAGAATGTTAAGATTCAGTTAAGTGAGGATATATATATTAGAGAGGATAACGATAATGACAATTTCCAATTCCTCTTTTAAGGTATCCGACTACGTTCGGAACTGTGATTCTTCAAATGCGTACAAACGAATATTTTTTTTTTAATATTTAGGGTCACTTAGATTAAAATACACGTATGAAATTGTTTTAAGAATATTATTACAACTAAAAATGATTTAAATACAATATTTTGGCAAAAAATGAACATAGAATTATTTACTTTCCAAATATTCTTCTTGTATGGAATATGCTTCTGCAATAATAATATTTTGACTATATATATAGCTCAGACCTCTGTACAGAGCCTGAACCACGATTTTTGAAAGATATAATTTAGAAGTGGATTTATCCATATTTTAATACATCAGAGTGGAGAGATTTTAACAGAAAAACACTGATAATTATTTCAATTGGTAGTAACTCTGAAAATAATGTGAATTTTTCAAAAGTGGTTGTTCAGGCCATCTGGAGAAGTCTTAGCTATATATAAGTAAAATATTATTATTATGAAAGCATTTTTCATAAAAGGAGAATGTTTTGAAAATAGGTCATTCTATGTTCATTTTTTGCCAAAATGTTGTTTTTAAATAATTCTTTACTGTAAAAATAGTCTTGAAACAAGTTATATTTGTATTAATTGCATTATACTTGTATTACAAAATGTACTTGTATTTTAATCTAAGTGGCACTAAATATTAAAAAATATTCGTTTCTACGCTTTTGCAAAATCACGGTTCCGAAAGTAGTCGGATACCTTAATCATGAAAGCATTATTTGCTTGTCCAAAAATTCAGCGTTACTTTGAATATATTATTTGAATTAAATCATTTTAAGAAATCGATATCATTTGATATTTATTATTAAAATTATATTTTTAGAAATCAGTTAACAAAGGATTATTTTTCTTTAAAAAGTCGTTTTAGTTTCAATTTAACACCCGATGTTTGTTTTACTTTAGATTATGGAAAATGGGAGCAATTTTTTATAATCTTTTATTGGAGTTCTATATCATTAATACTGATTTTTTTGTAAATTTCTGGAGAAAAATAAATTTAATAGAATGACAATGGATCTTTAACTAATTGTGAAAAAGAAAACAAAAAAAGTGTAGGGATAGAAAAACAGATATTTCTTTTTGTTTAAAGGTGATGTTTTCACTACATTCGTGGACATTCAGTTAAAAGATCCTTAATTATATTACTATTTAGATGTGTTATAACGCGATTTAAATCGGGCTAAGAAATTTAAAAAAAAGGCAGCTAATTATAATTTGAACAAAAATTTTTGATTAGTAAGTCTTCCTTTGTTTTCCTAATGAACACATGCACAAAGAAGTATACCAATTTGAGCAGCGGAGAAGTTTAAATAATGTTACTATTATGAAATTAAGCTGTTCTGCATTCAAACAGAAGCAGAAAAATCCTAATCTCATGTTTGGAAAGTTTGAAAATTGAGAGAACCGTTTTTTTGACTGATAGAAAGAGATTTTAGTGGACAATTTTTATTTGTAATTGGACACATTAAACTGACTACTTAAATGAACGAAAAAGGTTGATTTTATAAAAAATGAAGAATTTCTCAGTTTTACTTTTGAGTCAATGTCTAAAATAGTGGCATAAAATAACTTTCTAAGTGAAAATATACCGTTAATGAATTTTTCACAAAATATCGACTAGGATTTCTTTGAAATAGCTTCGAAACGTTTTTATGCTTGGAAAAAATTTAATAGGTTTTTTATCAGTCATTTTAACGCCTTGTGAAAGAGTTAATTACCTTTAAATTCATTACACAGGTCATTTAATTCGTAAAAAAATTCTGTTAGATCTTTCTTCGTGATTCAATCCACTAGGCACTAAATCATCATTTGCACTAATTGTAATAGTAAAAGAATGTTGAAGAATTTTTTAAGTTGAATAATTTGTAAAAATAAAACTAGATTTAACCATTTTTCTTTTATGAAATGCAAAAACATTCATTTTGAACTGAATTATTAGAATATAATGTGTAGATTTGAAATGATTGTTATTAGCATTCAAAAAATATCTCTACTGAAATCCTGAAGATTTTAAAATAAGCAGTGTGTGAGTTATGGAATCAAAAACAGGAAAAAAAGGGGACATTTTTAAAACTTAATACGAATGGGTAAGAATAAATTTAAAGTAATAAGCAAATCATTGACTGAGAGTTTAGGAAATAGGAAGAAATCCGAAAGAAAATATTTAAAAGAAAATAAACCTTTTTTACCCCGTTAGGTGTATTTATTTAAGTTGTATTTTTAAGATATATGAAATTCTTTTATGAAATTAATTATCATAATGTATCAGACATAAATATTTGAACATAGATACATTAAGTTTTAAAATTAAGACAGATGTTAAGTATTAAAAATTAAATAGTTTAATCAGTTTAAGTGTTCTACACTTAAAGCTTAAAACACACTTTTTATTATTAAGTTTTTATTTATTTTATTTTATAACACCATGAAATGAAATAAAAACTAAATGTTTCCCGTTGCTTCTGTATTTATGCTTACTACAGACAAATAATATTCAAAGGAACAAGCTACTTGTATATTATGGATCAGAAGTTGGCAACTCATGACACGCGTTCCAGATTTGGCAAGTGGCATGATTCTCACTGGCACTTTTTTGGTACTCTTACTTTATATATCTATGTATTTCTTACTTTAATAAATATGTTCAGAAGACTCGTAATACAAAATATATATAAAATTAATTTTTTTTTACTTATGTTGAAGGAATAGGTAGATTTTATGTTGCTTATTTTTACGTTAATAAGTACCTTTAAATGATGCATTAATAACTAATATATAATAAACCTCTAAATCTGTATTCTTGACTTCTATTCCTTCTATTCCTTAACGTTCAATGCATTATCGTGGGAATCGCAGTGTTTCAAATAATGCCTACAGTTTCATATCTGAACAGTGGCGCACACAAGGTG
>BMAV01016980.1:486590-497739 GCA_019973955.1 Trichonephila inaurata madagascariensis | reverse complement strand
AATTAATGCTAATAATTTATTCAATAATTAGTTTTTACTCTTTTTTGTTCCCAAAATCGACAAAATCCAAAGGAGCATGATACAAAAATGGTGGACCTTCGACCCTGGGGGCGCCCCCCCCCCACTTGAAAAATTCCTGTGTGCGCTACTGTACCTGAATCATATTTGTAGATTTCTTGGAACACCACTCCTACAGGGTTTCTGACCCCTGTTATGGATTATTTATTAATTTAGTTTTTTTGATGACAGCAAATTTTGATAGCATGGTTATATACCACGGCACAATTTTCCTGTAAAAAGCGATGAAAATAACATTCTAATTAAATGAATTTCTTAAATTATTAAAATTAATGAAACTAGTTTTATTTTTCAAACAGATTCCATAAAAAAAAAATTCAGGCTGCAATAAAAATAAATCCTTTTCTTAAACCTTAAACTGAGATTTTTGTAGAATTTAAAAAGGATTCAATTTATTGTAATCCACATATAGTTTCATATATATATACAAGACTCTTATTCTCACATTTCGATACACATTCTCACCCCAACAGCTATTTAAAGAATTTCAATTTAGCTACAAAAAAAAAAAAAAAAAACACTCGCTCAGGGCGCAGTAACGGAAATACCTCAAAATCAAATCACTTTTCTTATTCGCACAGATTGCGCAAAGTAAATCAATTTGTAAAGGGATTACCTTCCACTAATGTGCTTAAGAACGAAACGGATGATAAAGACAAAAGTGTGCAGGTTCAAAAATCCCTGCAAGATATTCCTTCCCAGGCCAACCAGGCGAGAAAAAATGTTCTCAGTGAGGGTGAGGACAGGTGGGAAACTTAAGACATCTCGGGGATGTATGTAAAAGGGGTTTTCCTCACACCCACAGGCGCGTAAGAGGGAAGCCCAATTAAAAGGCGTCTGAACAAAAGTGCAACAAGTTTTTCCAATTTTCCGGCACGCTTCCCTCGGAACCCGGAACGCGTCGTGTTCCAGACCATTGTCTCAGAGGCCTACGACCGAGGAAAGGGGTAGGGAGGACGCCATTTTTTTTTCTCATTTCATTTCACTTCCATTATTTATTTACTTGTTTTTGCCAATCGCCTCGTAAGTTACGGTAACGATTATTACAGGACGGTGAAAGATTAGACTTCGCTTTGTCGGCTAAATGTGTTTCGATGGAGTGGGTGCAAGAAGTGGAACCTTAAGGGTGATTTCTTTATTTTGTTGGGAGATGCTTTTTTTTTGTCGTCTTCCGTGAGAAAAACCTTTTAGTCTTCGTTGCAGATCCATGCATTAATTCGTTTTTAATACCGCCATAAGATTTATTTTTCGTTTATGTACCCGTGTTTTTGACCCTTAGTGATATATACATTTTTGCTACAAATAAATCCTTAAATTGGTTTTTCTTTTTTTTCCCTTCTGGCTATGTATACTTTGTCAATATAATGAAATTTGTTTACTAAAAAACTTAGGATTTATGTAACATAAAAGCTTTGAGGAAGAATTTTGTAAATAACATTACGAAAAACACAAGGGTTTTAAAAATTCTCTCTTCGAACTGACATACATTGTCAAAAACAACTAATTCTCTCAATCTTATTTGTAAAAAGTAAAAACGAAAAATTAAAATTTAAAACAGCAATGCATTTTTATATTCTTTCCTCTATTTTTACAAATATTTCTTTTGTTTCATGTACAGTATGATTTTCGGGAACAAAAAACGAAACAAAAAATTAATTATTGAATAAATAATTAGCATTAATTAACAAAATTAATAAAAACTAACAAATACTTAATTAAATTTTACGTACTATATACATAGGATTATAGGCAATCGAAAAAATATCAAGTGCTACGGAGGGTTTCGAACCCGAGGACCCCTCCCCCCTTGTGTGCGCCACTGGTTGAGGCTCAAAACTCTTATGTTGTTGTAGTGCAGTGGTCTTCAAACTATGTTCCAATGAATCCTGTGGTTCCACAAGGCATACCCAGGGGTTCCACTAGTCACAATTAAAAAAAATTGAAAAAAAAAAAAAACTTATAAAATTGTATGCAAAATTATTATTTCTATGAGGTTTGTATAATTACAAGTATATAAAACTCATACTATTCATTTAAACTGAAAATTTTATTTATATATAAGAAACTTCATTTTTTAACACTTTTTAAACTTTTGTTATAATATAATAAAATAATTTTAAAATGTTTTATTTTTATATATATGCCTCCTACTAGATTTTGAATGTTCTACTGTTTACTATCTTGGATTCCACGATGTAATTTTATACTTGTTAATTAACACAATGTCTTGCATAACTAAATAATTTTCAAATGGAAAATGCACCCTTTTGCTATTGTGGAAAACCCCACTTATAATGAAGTAGAAGAAACACACACACACACAACTTATAAACAGATTCGATGTTAAAATCTAAATTTAAGCAAGAACAACTCATAAATTTTATGTTGCAAATTCATGAAAAATACACAGTATTTCTCACACAGCTATAAAAATTTTAATACCATTCAGAACATTGTGTTTGAGTGAAATATATTTCTCAACATGAGTGGCTGCAAAAACAAAGTATAAAAACAAATCAAACAAAATAATGCATGGGTAGGTGACACTTGGACCACAAATTAATATTATTAATGAGTAAATTATATTGTTGTTGTTGTCGTGTATGACAAAGTGCAGAGGTTGTAATAATATAACATAAGGATATAGTCAGATATTGCCAAAGGCGTGAATCACTGCCGTAGCAACATCCATGGTACGATCCGAGTAAAAAATGTCCATGCTGCAGTCATTGTCTATTTTAAAAAGGGCACCAACAATGGAAGGATAGCTAAAAAGGCGTTTGGGATCCAGTTGTGTGTCTGGGCAGTGCCTGCATTCCACATATAATCTAGAACTATCGGGCAGAATCTTCATGCCCTTAAAATGCTTTGTCCTTAGTCTAGTTATTGTTGACGTAATTACTCTCGGCTATAATTTAATTCTGGCAGCGATAATTTTTTTCTTGGGTTTGAGCAGAGCTTTTGTTTTGCTACTGCGTTGGCATCAAAGACCATAGTAGATGAAGTTAGAGGCCCAAGTATTCTGGCTTCATTGGTAAGGGAATCGGCCATCTCGTTTCCTTCGATTTCAACATGGGCAGGGCTCCAATGGAGGGTACATGATTTGCCCAATGCACCAATGGAGAATAGAAGTGAATTGATTTCTTGGGTGAGCCCCATTTTTCCTTCCTTGATGGCCTCAAAAGCAGATCTACAATCCGAGAGCACAATGATGCCGTTGGAATTAGCAATATTTGTCAGTGTAAGGTAAATATCTAGGGCTGTCCTAATTGCTATAAGTTCACATGTGAAGTTGGAAGCAATTTGCCCTGCAGAGACCTTGTGCTTTGAAGTTGTATTATCTGGGTACTTAAGAAAGACACTAGATCCCCCCCCTATTGTACTCTGAGTCTGAGGAACCGTTGGTGTAGGCAGTTACTGAACGAGGTGCAATATATTGTGATAGAAAATTATATTAAAAAATTAGATTAGAATTTTTCAATAATATTCACAATAATTCTTTTAATTGCATTTACATAAAGTGCCTATAACATGTTGATGTACTTTTAATATTATTTTGAGGTATATTCTTCAAAGTATGTGAGTGGAATGGGGTTCCATGAAAACACTTTCTAGTTCTAAGGGTTCCACGAAAACACCTTCAAATACTAAGGGTTCCACGAAAGCACCTTCAAGTTCTAGGGGTTCCATGAAAACACCTTCAAGTTCTTTGGTTTCTGTGAGAGTTGAAAAAGTTTGAAGACCACTGGTGTAGTGTGAAGGTATGGAGGTTAAGGTGGTGCCAATTCACAGTTATCTTCTTCGTCATTAGATCGTGGTTCAAGGTTTAGCGGTCAGCTGACCACAGAGTTCTTTTATAGCTATATCAATCGATAACGCTTATCAATCGATAAATAAATATTCATTTATTGTTTTATTTCCTAACTAGTTTATGAAAACAAACCACTCTTTAAACATCCATTATTATTGTGACTTTAAACCACTTGCCTTATTATCCCGAGTTATCTCGGATTCGTATATATTACAGTTAATTATTATCCCGAGAAAACTCGGGTGAAGAAGAATTTGCCAATACGATTGGTTTTATCATGATTTTACTCGGCCTGGAAGATATGAAAGGAAATATTCAGTTTTGATTGGCAGTTTGCAAAGTTTTGTTGGTTTCGCGAATCTCTTGTTTTCCTTATTGTATAGTACACGTCGGCTTGTGGATTAGTAATGTATAAAGAATGATAGTTCCGTTGTGAAAACAAGTAAAATAATGGCGATGATGCAAGATAACGAAAGCGATGATTTTTCAGACAGTGATTATGAAGAGGTGGACATTGAAAATAGTGGAAGTGATGCTTCTGTATGTAAACGTTATGTATTGTAAATCGGGAGGTTCCCGATCACCTAAACAATTTAGAATGGAACCGATTGAAAAATAATTTCAGAAAATCATCTTGACGACTTTTCTGCCACATCAGGAAGACCCAGCATTAGTAGATCACCACTCAGGTTAACCTCAGGGCATTTTCCAGATGTTATTCCTGCTACTGAAAAAAAATCAAATCCAACGAGACAGTATACTATGTCCTCCCGTAAAAGAGATTCCAGCAAGAAAAGAGATCAGATACCAGTGTACAGAATGTCAAGTATCACGTTGCTGTCCCTTGTTTCAAAAACTATCATACAAATACTAATATTTAACTTTTTTCCATTTGATCGAGATAATTCGGGATAGTAAACTAATATTAAAACTAAATGCTTTTACACCTGTAAAAATTCAAAAATTCAACTTAAAACCTACATAATTTGTTTTGATTCGTTTCCTTGTATTTAATAATAAAATTTAAAAAAAAATGTGATGATTTTCTGCAATTTTTTCAAAAAAATGTGTAAGGAAAGCAGTTAAGTGGCAAATTCCTTCCAAAATTCGGTGATAGGTGAATAACCTTAAAATGTATAAGAGTATAGGAAATATCACACTAAAAATATTTCCTATGTAATATTAAACTTATTTTTATTGGCAGATTGTTGATAATTTCAAGCTTTTTGAGAATTTTTTGCTGTTAATCGGATACTAAATAGAAATTTCCGAAACATCAGACAAAATTATCGAATAATTGTATGATTATTATTAGAAATAAGGATTTAGGATTCGTAAAATTTGCATCATCGGCTTCTGAAAATATTCGTCAGAAACCTATAGTTCAGATTGCTTAATTTGATTTTTGATTCAAATCCTTCGTGGGACTGCTCACATCTAATATGAATTTTAAACCCATCAGGAAATTTTAATGTGTTTTTTTTAATGCTTGATAAGTTGTGAAATTCAAAATGCTACAATTTCAATCGATTATAACTTACTAGAAAGACAGAGAGATTATACTAAATATATCTCTTTTACAAGTCATTAGGAAAATTTTACGTTTTGAAACGCAGTCTTGTGAGTAAATTTCAAAGAAGAAACGCTTACAAATGTTACAAGTTTGAATTAAAATGATAATCGATAGTTTTTTTTTTCTCGTAAAGATATATTTCTTAAAAATTTTCCATTATATGCATTTAAGGTATCCGACTACGTTCGAAACCGTGATTAAAAAAAAGCGCATAAATGGATAATTTTCATGATATTTAGTGTCTCTTAGATTAGAATACATGTATAAAATTGTTTTAAGGACACACATTTTGACAAAAAAAAAAATCATTTAAATACAATATTTCGGCAAAAAATTAACTTAAAATAACCTTTTTCCAAATTGTTCTCCTTTTGTGAAAAATGCTTCTATTATATTAATAATTTGCCTGTTTATAGCTCAGACCTCTGTACAGAGGCTCAACTATGATTTTTGAAAACTTCACATTATTTTCAGAGTTACAACCCATTGAAATATATATATATAATTATCGGCGCTTTTTTCTTAAAGTTTCTCCCCTCTGTAGACGTAAAACATGTATAAAACCCCATCTAAGTTATATATTTCAAAAAATTCTATTTGAGCCTCTGTACAAAGATCTGAGCTATATACAGGCAGAATATTATTATAATAGAAGCATTTTTCACAAAAGAAGAATGTTTTGAAAATGGGTAATTTAATGTTCCTTTTTTGTCAAAATATTTTGTACTTAAATAATTTTTTATTGTAATACTATTCTTAAAACAATTTTATATACATTTTCTAATCTAAGTGACCCTAAATATCATAAATATTATTCATTTATACGCTTTTGCAAAATCATGGTTCCGAACGTAGTCGGATACCTTAATGGAAAACGCATTAAACGTATAGAAACGCATTATGTATTTAAAAAATAAAAATGTTTTACGTATACAGCAGAAATAAACATTAATTTTTCCCTTATATAAGAAATCAGTAACAAAACTCTAAATTGATGCGAAAGTTTGAACAAAATGTGTACATAAACGCATTTTGATGTTATCAGTAGTTGAAATGAAGATAACAATTATAGATCAAGAAGCGGTTCATTTCTATTAGAGTATCATTTCCGTTGCTAAATAGATAAAAATGACGTTTATAATTGTTTCTACAAAAACTTTCTAGATCGGATTAAGTTAGAAAAATACGTTCTGTATCTATAAAAAATTTAATTTATCAGATCAGATCTTTTTAGCTCTTTTATCACTCAAGTAAAAATTATTTTCTAGTTCTCTAATTTTTCAGCTCTAATATTTGTTATTTCATTTAGGTAAGAAAAAACAAAATATGTATCAAATTAAAATATATGTTAGTCTCACTGAAAGATGAAAATTTTTTTTATAGGTTTCTTTCAATTAAAAACATTTATTTTCATGCATTAAGCATTGATTTTCAAATAAACACGCAGCTTTCACGACCATTTTTTTGTAACGTTTTGAGGAAACATTTTTTATAATATAAACATCTTTTTTTTTTTTTCCATATACAACTTTTTTACCTTCGTTTCATTTATCACTAGACAAAAAAACCTTTTTTATACAGACTTTAAAAAGCTAATGCATCAAGCAATAAACAGAAATATATATATAAACAAAAATGTATATTCTATGCCTGTAAAAAAACAGTGCGAACGAAATTTTTTTGGGAAAAAAAAACAACGTCAATATTTTGTCGAATCATTTTGGCTAATGTTCTTCATTCAGAATTTCAAAAAGAAATATATCTTGAAAAAAAAAATGTATCGGTATGTATCGTATGTTGCCAGAAATCACTGAGGCACAAAGCTATTTTTCTTTTTCTCTTTCTCTTCTTTTGTAAAATAAGGAAAACATGTTTTATTAGCTTCATTTCTCATAACAGTTAAATAAAAGGTATCGTATGCATTTATTTGGAACCACAAAAGCATATGCAGACTAATAATAAATCTGAAAGTATTCTCCTGCCCCGTCAGAAGCAAAAAACCTCCTCCCTTTTTTCCTCCCTTTTTTTAGATAAGGGGGGCCTCTAAGCCTGAGATCATTACAGAATCATTTTCGGCAGGTAAGGCGGCCTCACCTGCAGCCTAAACCAGTTGTGTCGTGTGGCGGCACGCGCAGTGGGGGTGTGCCACGGCACGTCAAAATGGGCGCAGGCCTCTTCGAGAGAGGCGTCATTTTCTTAGGTAGTGGTAGCCGCTCATCTTGACATGGGTGATGAATAGCAAAAGAATATGTGGCCCCAGGCCTTCCCTGTACGGTTTCGTCTTTCGTCGTCGTTTGCTTATTTATTTATTACGAGGTGCGTTTATCCGCGGAAGACGTTCACTCAAGTGTTCCTTGAAGTGAAGTGAACGGATGCCGCAGTTTCTTGGATCCTTCGAAGTTCTCGATTGTATTCAGTGAAATTTCGCTAATAGATAGCTTTCACGCGCGAGTTCTGCCGCTCTGGAGTAGGCAATCGCTGAAAGGTAGCCTTGAAATTGTGATCTTGAGGTCACTTTTTAAAGGTTGGTGTTGGTGTTGTTCTTATACTTGTCCTCGTCTCGAATGTCCAATATGTTTATTTTCACCAAATCTATTAATGTTGTTTCGTCTAATCTGAGCCCCTCAGCTTCTTATATCGTTTTTTGTTTGGTTCTTAATTATTAAAGAGACTTTAATTATTAGATTAAGCTTATAATTCGCCAAATGGCTAATTACATTTGAATGTAGAATAGTTTACATACTAACCTCAAGTGATTATACTACTACAAATCAACTACGCTAAGAGTATTTTTCAATGAGCTTTCCGGTAATATATTTTATAGCCCACGCATTTGGTAAAAAAGGTGCCAAACTGTTATAAATGGCACCAGCCAAGGCACCACACCCTGGGGGTCCGGATTTTTATCCCTTTGGTTATAATTCTAAGTATATAATACGTAAAATTTAATTAAATATTTGTTATTAATGATTAATTTTATTAATTAATGCTATAATTATTTATTCAATAATTAGTTTTTTACTGTTTTGTTCCTGAAAATCGACAAAATCAAAAATAGCATGATACAAGAATAGTGAACTTTCAACCCCGGGGCCCGCCCCCCCGCCTGAAAAATTCCTGTGTGCGCTACTGGCACCAGCAGCTTATTTGTCTCTATTAAACTTCTATCCAATATGATAGCAATTCACCGAGTTGGTGATAAATAAAGGTATGAGATAAAAATAGGATCCAACGAAGGAATATCATAAGAAATTAATATTACTACAAATAGAGTTGTATGTTTGCTAATAAATGCCAATATAGCTTCCATGAAAGATGCTTAGAAAGAGGATAAAGACCACGGTTAATAGGCTTAAAGTTACTCTTGTCTTTTTTTCCAATAGTTAAATCGCATTGGCTAATACTTTTGAATTAGAAGGATTGTTTTTAATCCAATGAAAGAGGACAATATATAAGCTTATTAAGCAGATCATATATATAATATAAGAATGTATATCTATCATTAAATGTAGGATAGATTTTATTGTTAATATTATGTTTTTCTAGAAAATAAGGTTATCATATTGCTTTTTCTGTTTAGATGCAAACAAATCAATTTATGCATATAATGTCCGTTATTATTTTTATTAAATAAATAAATTGTATAGTTTTGTATATTTAATATATTTTCTATTTGTATATTTTATGGTATATTTAATGTACTTTATATTTTGTATTTTAGAAATTTATTAAAAATGTTTCTCAACATGAAATAATTTTCTCTATGTGATTAAAAGAATAATTTCTATAATATTTGAACTAAATAAGTGAGTTGCTTATTTATTTATATGAATGAATTATACTCATTAATTGAAGCAAAGCAGCTTTGATTATTTGCAAAGATAAAGAATCATACCTACATGGGATAATGAATTTGTGTGAAGCAAGATACTTTTTCTTTAAAACATGTTTATTACAGACAGATAAGCTAAGCAAAGAGGAAATTATCTTAATTTTACTTGCGTTAACTTTTAAAGAGAAACTTGAATAAAAAGACATATAAAAATGATAACATCTAATTTAATTTTCCAAAGAAAAATAACGAAAAAACAAAACAGAATTAAAACTTTTTCTAAAATATAAAAAAAAGATAATGGAATCATATATTAATTTAAGACTAAAGATTTAAAAGAAGAGATTCCTAGGGAAAATGCTTCAAGCACATTAGTAATTGGCACAAGTCTTTAAAAGGAACTCATGATAAATAAAAGGAAATTAAAGCAAAAGTAATTATCAGAAAGATGAAAAATAATCACGATGCTTACATAAAAAATATTTTTACTCGTTGAGTTAACGAATATAATTTTTAAAAGAGAGAAAAAAAAATTCTAAATACTAATTTCTACACCTTCCCCCTTAAAAAAACGGAACATTTCTCTTATTTGAAGAACACTACAGTTGTACCATTCCTAAAATTGAGCTTGTATTTTTTTAACAGGCCAACCCTCAAACGCAGGTGCAGTCCTGACCTTATCTTTACTGTGCTCTTTTTTTATGCTGCATTTTCCTCAGCCCTTCTTTCTCGCTATTCCCCCTTTTACAATGTAACCCCTTCGGTTATCTGCCATAAGTTGCAAATGTCCATATTTGCATATGCGGACTTTCACAAGGCTTTTTAAACTGTAGCCTGAGGCCAACCAAAACATATTTCCCTACCTTCTCCCCTCTCCTAGGTCTCTCCACAACGGAAACTTTCCGTTACAGAACTTAAATATCAGGATGGACCAAGAGAGAAAGGGGAGGGGGAAAATTCTAGAATAACCAAAGAAGGGCTATAAAAAAGGGTGTCTGAAGGTATATGACATTTTACCTCTTGGCCTGAAAAGAGCATTTTTTCCTGGGGGCCCGATTCTTGAAAAGGTGGTCGTCAGGAACATAGAGGGGTAAATAAATATAGATGCTTGCAATCTGATGATAAAATAAATGGATGAAATGATGATGGATACACAATTTTCATTGCTGATTTGAAAAAATTATTATATTATATTTGAAAGGTTGAGAAAGAGCAGTATATTTTCATTAGGTAATGAATGAGAGATTTTTTTTTTAAGAAAAGAAATAGAGAGTATAGTACAATTTCTTACAGAATCAAACAGTCCTTACAAACAGTGCATTTGTTTTATTTATATATATTTGAATGAACAAAAAATTATATAATTTTAAACTAAAATAAAACGTAGAGGAAGGGGGGAAACGAAGAAAGAAAAAGTTAAAATAAAGGGGGTGGGGGAAATGAACGAAATTTTAAATTGTTTTTTACTAAAATAGAATCCTTGATATTTAAAAATCACTTAACTTCTATTTTTTTTAAAAAAACTTTATGTGGTTATTTTATTTATAATTTGTTTCCCTTAATTAAATTGATTTTTTTAGCAAGTTTTTGATTTCAATACTTATTATTCTCGACATTATGTTTATAGCATATTCATTGATGAAGAACACATTAAAAAAGTAGATTCTAGAAAAGAATATTAGAACACAAAATACTAAAAACTATTAAAAAATTCAAAGTTATGAGAATATAGGAAGTGAATAGTATTTAACTATACAATATTTGATTTAAAAAAAAATTTCTCAAACATAGAAAATTAAAAAAATATTCAAAGAATGAAATTAAAAAGATTACTTATTATCCAAAATAAAAAAAA
>BMAV01016980.1:469223-486190 GCA_019973955.1 Trichonephila inaurata madagascariensis | reverse complement strand
GGTGCGCGTTATACACCGGTGCGCGTTATGCGCCGGATTTTACGGTAAATAACGCTTAGTATTTACTTAATGTGGCACATTTGAATTACTACTTCTTTTTACCAAATCATTTATATTAAGATTATCTCTAACAGATGCTTACAAAATTAGATTATTATAGGCATTGGCTAGTTTTGAGTGATATTTATTTTATTAAGTTCAAGCAGAAAACGTTTATTCACAAACATATTTCGATCCAAATTTTTGGGGGTTTTATCTGAGACTTCCACTACAATAAATTTGTAAAAAATGGTTGTTTATTTTGTTTTTAAAATTTTTTATTAAGTCTTCACGTGCCGACAGTAGCGCACACAAAAAATTTTCAAGTGTGTGTGTGGGGCGGGGGGGTCCAGGGTCAAAAGTCCACCATTCTCGTATCATACCTGAATAAGACGCCCAACGTATTCTTTTGATTTTGTTGATTCGGGGAACAAAAAACATTAAAAAATACATTATTGAGTTAATAATTAACATTAATTAATAAAAAAATTGTTAATTATAAATATTTAATTACATTTTATGTGTATTATGTATATAATACATAATGCATGAAATGGGATAATACATAATACATAAAATGGTCCTCGGGTCCGGACCCGAGGACCCACCCCTCCTTGGGTTCGTCACTGCGTGCCACTGCTATAACTCCATCGTGCCACACTGTGGTACGCGTGCCGTGGGTTGGCCACCCCTGCATTACAGTTATCAGAATTCAATATTTCACGTTAATTTTAAGAGATCTAAAAAAAAAGCAATAAAAGTTACTGCCCGTTCAAGGCTAATTAGGATACCGATAAAAATCCTGCATTTAAGTTAATTACATATTGTACAATTTATGAATAATAGTATTAATTATATATGTAGAATTGTGAGAACCCTTCAATTAAGTTAATTTCAATTTATTGCACAATTTATGCAATAATAGCATCAATTATATATGTAGAAATGTGAGAACCCTTCAATTAAGTTAATTTCAGTTTATTGCACAGTTTATGCAATAATAGTATCAATTATATATGTAGAATTGTGAGAACCCTTCAATTAAGTTAATTACACAATTTATGCAATAATAGCATCAATTATATATGTAGAATTCTGAGAACCCTTCAATTAAGTTAATTACACAATTTATGCAATAATAGTATCAATTATATATGTAGAATTGTGAAAACCCTTCAATTAAGTTAATTACACATTTTATGCAATAATGGTATCAATTATATATGTAGAATTGTATAAATTCTAAAACACGAATTTAAACTGTCTGGACATCCTGTTGGGCTCCGACGAAAAATGCGACTCCATTAGCGGTGAAATGCACCCAGAGACAATAAGCAAAAGAACGGATAAAGAAAACAATTTTCAGATTAGTAACTTTGGCCATTTTAAGACTAAGCAGGACAACGCGCCCGAAGGCATTATTAAGATTTACGCCTTCAGTCCTGTTGTTCAGACGTTGGCCGTCTTATGCACGATTTAGATTCCACTCTTACACAAGTGGAACGGGCAACGGCGAGTTCCTAACTATCCATTCAAAGGCAGCCATGCCCAATAGGCAGCAGTCTCAGCGCGCGCGTGGCAATAAATAAAAAACCACCTCGAGGGTGTACATGGTAGTGTCTTACCTGCTTACCTTTTGTTTTTCCGATCACCCTGCCAGCCAATTTTATTTCGACGATTTTAAAGCATTTTTCGGAGCCCGATTTTCTTGTTTCGTTTCCTTATTATTATTATTTTCTTCATTTTATTTTATTTTGCAAGTGATTTTCTTTCGAAAAACTCTTTTGTTCCTCTTCACGACAGTCACGTGCCCGTGTGGCCGTCGGCATCTTAACGCCAGGCCGATCATTCGAAACATACTCTCGAGTCCGCGAGTAATGTTTGGTTACGGTCTAATAGAATATCGAATAATAACGATAAGTAACAGGCCACATCGGGAGAAAAAAAAGATAAAATAGAAGAGGGGAAAAAAAAGGAACAATTTCTCGCTGCGATCATCATTATTTGTTTATGCTACTTACAGTAAAAGCTCGCTCAAACAAAGAACGCCATGACTTCATCACAAGATCGTTTTCAAGCTGGAAGGATGAATCGTCTGGTGCAAATTTGGTAATGATGAGTTTACTTACTGAACCGGAATCGAATACCGGATCTTCTAGACTTACAGAGCTTCTGTTTTATTTGCTGAATACCTGAATACATTTCTGATTAGCTTGTGATTGAAATTGAGATTCGATCGCTTGGACTAGACGTCAGCTCTGCCTACATACGCTTAATCACTCAGAATTCATCAAATATGGTTCTGGTCTATTGGTTGAGTTATCCTTTTTCGGTAGTCTCTTCCGGGTAGTGGAACTATTATAACTTAACTGTTAGTGAACTAGATTTTAAACTTTTTCTATCGGAATAAAATAAAAGAGTAATGACCAGAACGTTTTAAATAAATGTTTACAGTATTCAAGTCGAAAATACCTTAGCGTTGCTCGAGAGTTGGAAAAGAATTATTTGGAAGATTTCACTTTTGAGGATTAAAATATGTCTACAGAATCTAAAGTCCCTCTCCCCCCTTGAATCTTTTCATATTCTTTCTTTTAGTAAAAATAAATAAATAAGTGGAAAGCATTTTTAAAAATAATTTTCATTATTTCTTCCGAAGCAATTTTTTTTAAAATAAAAGTTCGACTTGAAATATGTTTCCCAGATTTAAAGTAAAGATTTTGTTTGGAATGGAATGATAAATATTTGTTTGAAATGGAATAGAGATTAAGAAAGAAAAAAATAATGTCAATTCACAAAATCGAGGTTTTTTTCCCCAAAACATTCCAATAATAATCCCAAATCAAAAGAAATAGTTAAAACGAGATTTAAATGGTGAATGTCGTGTTCAAATCCTATTTCTATCAAAAACTACAGTAAAAATATTGGAGGATTAATATCCAATAAATTTGATTACAATCTCTTAGTTCATACATGGAGCTCAAATGCCGTCCTCAAAACTCTGTTGCTTTTAGGTCAATTATAAAAACTATTGCAAACAAACCACATATAAATTCAAAAAGCAATGTTAACTCATATTAACTCCTGAAATGATCAATGAACTAAATTTAGCTGACGTCACAGTCACGTGATAACTACAATTACGTATTTCCTGCCAATTAGTTCATGCACTTTCCTGTTGTCAACTTTGCATTTTGAAGATACTTTCTTTTTGAAAAATACATAAACTGTTGTTTGTAAAAAATGCAACACCACGAAGGAATCATCAGAATTAAATAAGGAGGACAGAAGTGTTTTTATCAACATCAACAGCGAACATGGGCACTTGATTTAAAAATATATGTATAATAGAAGAATTTTTTTTTAATTTTAAAAACTTTTTGAAAAACCTTAATATTTGAACAAGTTTAACCAATAAACAAATCTGAAAATTTATCATAATCTTACGAGAAGAAAATCAATGTTAAACGTAATGTCAGTTTGAATTCAAAGAAGAACACGTGATTGCATTTGTCACGTGACTTTCATGAATTTAGACCGCTGGACCAAAGTAAGAAAATATTGAAATTAAAAATGTTCGATATTACTATATGTATTTATATAGAGAGAGTTGAATGAAAACAGTCTGGTGAAATTCTAAAATATAATACAGTATTAGAATTTTTTAAAAAAAATGCATTAATATGCGAAAGAGATCGTTGAATTGTTAATAGTTCAAAAATCTTAATGTACATAAATAGAATTTGTGCTCATTTTAGAAAAAAATCATCAAGCAATGAGCTATTTATTTTAGCATTTTTTCAAACTAATTAATCTGTATCAAAAATGAATGTCGTTTGCTTTCCTGCTATAAACTTCGCTTTGCTGTAAAAACACTTTTCCAGCGAGTAATAAGGGATTCAATTAATTGTAATTAAGGCTGTTTTCGGTTAATATTAAAGAATAGGACTCAAATGATGAATATTTTTTCATATATAAAAGTACTCCCACACACACACAAACATTAATATTATATTCTGGCTACACTACCCTGTAGAGAATCACTTATTTTATTATACTACTCATTTTTATACGAGTTGACACATTTTTTCTTTTATAAAATGTGTGTGTTTCGCATTTTTTCTCCTATACTATAATGCTAAATGAGCTATCCGTTTACATGTTAAATGGAAAAACTAATCATTAATAAAATATTCTGAAATTTTAAAGACACTATATGCTATAAACAAATGCATGAGTTACAATGTCACAAATTTTCATACAAATTGAAGCATTTTTTCTGTCCAAAAATGTGCTCCGCGCTAAAGTCACGATCTTGTACATATAGCGAAAACAGCATTAAAAAGAAGAATGCGTATTTTATCAAAAGTATAAAATCATTTAAATTCCATGCTTATTTTTTTTAAAAAAAAACAACACTACAAAGAAGTATATTTTAATTTAAAGTAGTAGGGGAAGTTTGTTTATTCCTTTTTTTATTGTACCTAAACAAGAAGCAATTATTTTTTTATATGTGTTAAATCCTAATATATATATCCTCTCATTTTATATTACTACTTCATTTTGAAAGCATTTTCTTAATTGATTTTTAATTACATTTTAATTTTTTACTGTACTAATAATTTTTCTGTGATTTATTTGAAAAGAAAGAAAAAATCAAACAAAACTTTAAAAAATTAAATTTTGTCACAACAATTTTAATTTTTATTTAATAAAAAACTCACAAAAAGAACTTTTATCGGATGCCAATCCATATAACATTAAACCTCGTGATTTCAGAAAACATGCAAGGATGAGTGACCCTAGGAAAATAATCACACGTCATTTACGAACTAAACCAGAACATTCCGAATTTATATTCGACGGTCTACCTTTGAGCTCTTTTGTGATTTCAAACATCATTTATTTCCAATCCACCTGAAACTGTCTTTTATCTCACAGTCGCAGATGTCGTTCATCGTTGTGAGGAAGCGGGGGGGGGGGGTGAGAATGAAGATAATATGGCTGCAGAAACAGCGTGTCTAGTCGTTCTTTGTAACGGAGATACGAATTCGTCTGCAAACTAAAAATTCTGCAGAAAATTATTTAAGGAAAAGATAATTAAAGATTTTTTTGTGGCTATTCTGTTTGACTTTATTTGATTTTCTTTTTATGAGTCCTCAGAATTTTTTTATAAATGCATAAATTCAGATTTATTATTCTTGGGGAAGGGGGAAAATAATGCAATTAAATATTGAAGAATAGAATTCCCTTAAAAGTAATAATTATTCTAATTTTTCAATTTCTACTTTTAGAGTTCACTCTCTCCTTATATATATTTATTTATTCATGTACATACCTTGTTCAAATTTTCAATCGTTGGTAAAATGCTTTCTTTTCTTCTATTCAAGTTCAAATAAATTTTTTTAAACTTCTAAGTGGTTACTTGATGTTAATACAGTTTTTTCAAACATTTTAATTCATTAATTAAATTTAAAAATAAATGAATAGTAACAAACAAAAATAATAGTCCAACACCCTATATGAAAAGGAAAATCGCTCGTTGTGTCCCTATAGCAGAATAAATAGCGAGTTGAACTTCTAATTCAAAGCTCGTGAGTTCGAATCCTACCTGGGATGGCCTAATTTCGGAGAATGTGAATTCTTTTTACTATACTATTTTATTGGAATTATTAAATTTAATGAATGAATAAATAGTAACAAACAAAAGAATAATAGTCCAACACCCTATATAGAAAGAAAAATGGAAAATTGCAAGGAAAATCGCTTTCTATTTTGCCACATAATAGTGTGATTCTATCATATGTATGTACGTATTTGTATTAATTGTAATTATTTAATAAAAAGTTACTAAAATAAAAAAATTTCTTTGTTGACTTAAATAGGAATTGACTTAATTTTTTTTTATATAGTAGTTGTTATATGAAATAACGCATTATTTTTTTTTATAAAGAGGTAAAAAAAATTCTCTAGGAACTTTTAGACTAAAAATTGATAGATGTAATTTCTTGCTGGAACATAAGAAAAAATTTGTGGTTTTCAAAATAACCTTATTTGTCACTGTTAAATACTATAAAATTAGAAGATGCCATTTTCTAATTAATTAAAAAAATTTATCTACCCGTATATTCCACACCTATAATAATAATGCACACCTTTACTTTCATACTGCATTTTTTTAAATTTTAGGTACTTTCACCGTATCACCTTTTTTTACGAAGAAATCTGAAATGTTCTTACCTTTTGAAGCCTAGAAATAGTTTCTAAGTGCTTAATTAAAGCCTGAAATGAAATTAGACCTGGTATAATTAAGAAATCATTCAAAAAATATAGGATGTCTAACAATTTAGATGGAATTGAACACGTTTATGTATTTATGGATCAGAGTAACAGTGACGATATAAAAAAAATGAAACAGAATTCGACGAGTTAAATGAAGATATAACAAAAAACGAGTATGACGATTTTTTCACGTTATCCAATATTGAAAGTTCATAAGGTATGTTATTTCTTTCAAATAAACAGCATTTCGATATATATAGAATTCTAATTTTTAATACTCATGCTTTCCTTATTTTTATAGTTATCAATTTTATATCCTGCGTATAACGTGCCCTCGTAAATTTCGATACTATTTTTTTGTGTTAAAAGTGTGCGTTATACGTCAGAATGTACAATACTTGCTTTTTGTTGAGATTAAATATTATTCATAAAATTTAAAAAATAACTTAATAAAATTAAATTATACAATAACTTAAGCCCGCTTTGATTTTCAGGCAAACTGTAAATTCATTGAAATGTAATTGCAAATATCTCAAAAATTTAGCTATTAATTTTGGGCTTTTCGTGACAGAAATTTACAGAGTTCCTGAATTAACGATTCTGTGAAATTTTAGCTTTAGGTTCTTCGAGATATTGGAGTAGAAATTCAAGTTATATACAGAAATAAAAAAAAAATTTAAATTAACATTCTGATATGGATAATATCAGATACCGTTTTTACCGAAGAAAATCCTCAGAAATATAGATTATTTTTTCAACAAATGGCATACACCCAACAAGAGCTTGAACCCCGCAATTCATCTTTGTTAAAACGCCACTAAAACTCCGTTTCCAGATCGGGTGGTACAAACAGCATACGTTTAAAAGAAGGGAACGCAATTCCTCTTCCTATTATGGTGCAACACATCCCTCCCCCGCCACCCCCCTCTCGTCTACTATCGTCTTGTCATGGACATGTCAAATGCGTTGATCGTGCCATCTGATGCACCGTCGACTCTCTGCCTCTGACAAGAGTTTGTATAGATGTAGACTGTCTACGGCAGGTGGTTTGGAAAAGCTCTAGGGTTCGTTTTAAAATGAAGAGGTTTTGGAATCATTTCACATTGAAAAGTGAATGGAAGGCGCAGTTGGATATAAAATAACGTTTATTATTATTATTTTTTTTTTATTTTAGTTCCAAGTTAAATGGAAGATGATTTAGTCAACAATCGCAGATTACACAATGCTTTGTGTGGAGAAGGTTCATTTCTTTCTTTTTTTTTTTTTAAATAAGACTGTTAGTGGTTTTTTGTGTTTAGGTAGAGAATGTTCGGTTGATTTACTTTGACATGAAATACATTCGAATCTCCATATAACGGAAGTCGCTAAATCCCGGAAAAAAAGTTCGTTACAAGGAAAACTCGTTTTATCGAGGTTCATCTTTCAATATACTTTATAAACCAAATAAAACAAATTTTTTCATAAACACTATGTATTCAAAAAAGTAATTATTCGCACCTTTTTTAAATGAAATAAATGTTTATTTTATATATCTTATCCATCAAAAAAGAAGGAAAGGAGAAAAAACTGCAAGGAAAACAAGAAAAACAATTGTCGAAGAATTCAATGTATTTTTAATGCTAAGAAAATAATTTTATATTAAAATTAATGAATTTTAAGGACATTTTCTTAAAGCATACAAGTAATATTAAACATACATTATTTTATAATTGGGACACGGGACAACTCCACTGAGAGTGAAAGAGGATATCGAAGATGTTTCTAGTGAACTGGGCAATGGGGGCTAAAGGTTGCACTTCTTGGATGAAGTGTTCAGAACTCTATTCCTGTCGGTGAGTTAAGATCTAATAAAACCAGTTTAAGATTTATGACCACCATAAAATGTGTTAAAGAGAGAAAAACTTGAAATTTTTTCAGAAATACTTTATGAAAAAAAAGGGAAAACGAATATTGAATCACAAAAAAAATAGTTCGTTACATAGAAAATGCTCTTCACTATAGAGAGGTTATTTTACGAAGAAAATCGTGAAATGTTCAAGGTTCCAGGAAAGAGTTCGCTGTATAGAAAAATTCGCAATATACGGTTTCGTTATATAGAGGTTCGGCTATATATGCGTAAAAAGAAGTTGCGAAGTAATGCTATCTATATGTAAAAAAGAACTCTGTATGCAATATCAACCAATATAAAATAATTTTTGAAATTTCACATGCAATGCTACTATATCAATCAAAACTATTTAAGACCTAAGCCTTAAAAAGAAAAAAAAAAAAACTGCAGTTTTTTACGTACTACTACTAAATAGTTAAAAAAAAAATTATCCATAAATGTCATTTCTTGATAACATTTCATAAAAGAGGATTTTATATAGTGTTAAAATAAGAACCAAATTAGAAGGACGTTTTTAATTTGCAAACAGAAGAGTTTCTCCGTGATTAATTCTTGATATTCTTACTTCATTATAGAAAAATATACTTTAGTTCGATACTTTAATTTCGATATAAATCAAATATGGTTACGGGTTCGAGTCCTGGTGCCATTAAAGACCCGCCGTGTAGAGGAAATTGATGCACGTTAAATCTGTTGAGGCTCAATGTCCTCCAGTTGATGTTGTAGTTAGGAGAGTGGATTCCATTTCAGGTGTCATAATCGTCACTTCACCACGGTTCAAAATTGTGAGGTTCTTCGTCAATAGCCATCGAGTTGCTTTACGGTACAATGTTGATATAAAAAACTTTCTCTATCGAGCTGATTTTGAATAGTTTTAAATTAACATCAAATTAAAAAAGGTTTTTTAAACCTGTGAACAGAAATTCTTAAGCATTTTGAATTTTTTACATTCATGCAGAAATATATATTTTAATATAGCGCTTTCGTTTCGGGTTGAATTAATTCATTTTAAAATATTATTTTAATATTTGATTTTCTATTATTTTATGCGTAGATTTAAAATTCTATTTAATATTAATGAGAAGAATTGCTAATTTATCGAACATTTTTTTATTCTTCTTACTGAAAAAAATTTTTTTTTTATTGTGAAACGAACTTGTACTGGTATTAACACTCGCGCGCACATGAGCACACACACACACACATTTTGAGTCATATATTCTAAAAAAAGAGAAAATAGTTATGAAAAATAAATATTCACAACATCAAATGATGCAATGCTGTAAAAATTTTTTTTACGATTTTGCTTTTGTATTTAATACAAATGCTTAGTGCTTTTGTTTTCCATAACCTGAAGCTGAATTCGCTACAGTTATCAATGTTATTGTTTGTTACATTCAGTTTTTTTTTTATATCTTCGGTCATTAAAGTACCGTTTGATATTATAAAACGCTGAACTCCCACAGAGCATAATTAACCCAACAAAAGCATTTTTGATTTCCACAGGAGGTGAAGCAAAGAAATTAGTTATGGAGACTTGAAATACTTCATTAACTGCAAGTATTTTTGATATCGAATGCTTCATTAAGTCTCCCAATTCGTAGCTGAAAACATCTAAGACCTTTGATACGAGTTTCTCCCTCTTTTGTTTTCATGATTCAACACCAGTTACGATACATCTAAACTTATCAGTGCGTATCGTTCGCCATTTGATTAAAAACACATAAACAGGCTTGCATACTCTGATCAATTTTTTTTTCTTTTTTAAAGAATGCAGGGTCAATGAAGAAAAAAGAAACCATTTAGATGGAATTAGAACTGACGAGAACGGTGTAATATGGAATTTGAAATGTTGTTTTCATTTGGTCAAAAATGATGAAGTTGGTATTTTTCAGTCACACTTGACTTAATTCGTGTTAGAACGGAATATCTAAAATTTACCATAAACTAATCTTCCTGAAGTTTAAATGCGAAACAGAGAAAATGTGACAAATGATAATTTGGTGTAGTTGAACCCGCACTAGAGTGTTTACATTGAAATGTACCCAATAGCACATACAGGAATTTTTGAAGGGGGTTGAGGGTCGTAAGTCCCCCATTCTCGTATCCTACCGCAATAAGCTGCTAAGCATATTCTTTTGATTTTCTGAATTGTCGGAAACAAAAAACCAAAATAAATAAATAAATTGTTAAATAAATAATTACCGTTAATTAATAAAATAAACTATTAACAACAAATACTTTATTAAATTTTACGTACTATATACATAGGATTATAATCAATCGAAAAAAATTAAACGCGATGGGGGGGGGGGAGGGGGGCTGAGCGACAGAAAGTACCATATTTTGATAAGCAACAAATGTTATTAACAATGCCTTCTTTTCTCTGTTCTCTACAAAACTGCCGCTCATCCAGAAAAGTGGTTAGTGACTCTGATTGCTGTGCCGTAGAGCCTGGGTTCGAATCCCGGAGAAGGCATAGATGTTTGTAAATGTATAGTGCCTTTGTGGCAGAGGGGAGGGGGCTGGTACTCTAAATAGCCGTCGAGCCGCAAGTCCGCTCTTGAGTTTAGTGTAAGGGGAAGAGAGATGGGAGGCTCCTGACCACAACCAGTGTGTTCTCCCTCAAAAATTGGGGTAGAACCGAGCCAAATCGTACTGTCACCTATATGGTGCTCAAGGCTACGGTTAACGACAGGCGTACACCTAGCCCTTTGCTACGATGAATTTGACGATCTGACATCGTCAGATAGGTGGCATTAGTAACAACAATAATGACATATGCAAACTTATGGAAAAATAATTCTTTTTATTTGTATAAGAAGGAGGTACTTAAGCTTTCAATAAATGTTAAAAATAATGTTAATGTTCAATCTTTCTACAAAAGCAAAACAAATATGGATAATTTCATTGATGAATATTGCTTTTTTTAAAGAAAAAAAAAAAAGGAGAGTTCTTAGAAAAGCGGAAAACCACTTTTGAGACACTTTTAAGAAAATTCAGTGATGAAACGGATATAAGTGCTGTATAGTGTAGTTGCAGTCGAGTCCTGATGCATGGATTATTTATGCATACGTAATTATTTATTGAATAAAAAAAATAACAGCATTTTCATAAATCTTTACTTTTTATCAACTGGTAATAAAAACAGAAAAAAAGGCGACATTTTAATTAATTTAAGAACTCTCTAACTCAATACTCAATACTACGAGATTTTCTATCACATATATTGCTAGTGAGAATTTCAAGTAATTAATATATTTGTCGTACTTAGGTATAAATCCATGTTATGAAAACAAGACAGATGGGACATAACTGCAAGAAATTTATGCTTGTAAAAACAGAGCTTGCTTTTTAAATTCCAGTAGCTTTTACGATGCGATTACCAGCAAGAAACGCACAGGCAGTAGAACTAAACCCTCCCGTAACAGCGATAAATCTCGGAAATTATCTTGAGGCCATAAATTGCTTAATGTCATATATTCAGAGAAATAGCTTTCAAAGAATATAATATTTAATGATGTTTTGAGCACTAAACGGGAAGCCTTCCTTAAGTCATACTTATCGGGCGATTTCTGGTATTTTACTAATACATTCGTAGGAGTAAAATGAATAAGAGTATGCGATTGAAGGGTTGCCTTGGCGGAATTACGCCAAATATCGGGATGATTTAAAGCCAAGGGGGGTAGTAAAATTTATTCGATCGCATGCCTCGACAATGCTGTGGATTTGCATAATACGTGGCATTGTGGCTTATAAATAAATGAAGATGGGCTTACACTTTTAACATTTAATTCACTTAGTTGTTTATTAGGCTTGTATAGAAAATTTATGATGTCGATTTTAAGATATGAATGATAACTAAACTGAGAATAATTATTGAAAATTTCAAATATTTTAAATTTGTAAGAGACTTTAAAATTTTCAAAGATATGCAATTAATATAAGACTTTTTTATTCTGTTCTTCTATCTAATTGTATATACGCAATTTTATAGAAATGTAATTTATTAATATATACTGCCATTTATCTCTACTTTCGACCCATAAGTATAGCAATCATGCATACTTACCTCAAATATCTCTTTTAAAGTGATCTATTCAATGTTTGATTTCCAATTATATATGCCTTTATCGTTCTAAAATCATTATTCAGTCATAACATTAAATATGACATCATTGATTTGTTTGGGTATACTTTCTCTTTTAGAACGTTAATTAATTACATAATACGGTTTTTACAAGCGTTTTTGATGAAATTACGATTGAAATACCGACAAACGTCTTTTAAAATGCTCTATTTTAAATGAAATCCACTATAAGGAACTAAATTATTTTCTTTATAGAATTAATTTTGAATTTTTAATTGAATTCTTAGCAGGTACAGATTTCATTTATATACATTAAAACTCAAGATTATCGCAAATTAATTTTAATCTTAATTTAAAATATATACATGGCTACTAACTAAGGATAAATATGGATAAGTACATAGTATAGTTTAGATTGTCATATAATTATTGAAGAAATTGATGAAAACATTACTTTCTATTCATCCTATTTATATATTAATATCAAAATAATCAAATTATGGTATCGAAAAGAAAGACAGTATCATAAATGACTTCGTCTCTTTTCATATTAATGGAATAATGATGATTTTAAATTTTAAAAAAATCATTCATTTTTCATCAAAACTTTTTCTCAAGCCCTCTGACAACTTATTTGCTTGTGTCGCCCATCCGGTATAGTGGTTAGCAGCACTGACTGCTGTGCCGTAGGGCCTGGGTTCGAATCCCGGAGAAGAGACATAGATGTTTGTCAGTGGCGCACACAAGGTGGGTGCCCTAGGGGTCCGGAGCCCCCCCAAAGCCCTTGATTTTTTTCCCGATTGATTGTAATTCTAAGTATATAGTACGTAAAATTTAATTAAGTATTTGTTATTAATGATTAATTTTATTAATTAATGCTAATTATTTATTGCGCACTAATTATTTATTTTTTACTGTTTTTTGTTCCCGAAAATCGACAAAATCAAAAGGGTCATGATACAAAAATGGTGGACTTTCGACCCTGGACCCCCTCGAAAAATTCCTGTGTGCGCTACTGATGTTTGTAAATGTATAGTGCCTTTGCGGCATGGGGGTACTCAAAATAACCGTTGAGCCGAAGTCCTCTCGTCAGATTGGGGGAAGAGGAATGGAGGTGGGAGGCCCCTGACCACCCCAGGGTGTTCTCCCTCAAAATTAGGGTGGCACTGAGCTCAATCTATACTGTCCTTTGCATGGTGCTTAAGGCTACTCCCAACGACAGGCGTACATCTAGCCCCTTGTCAAAAAATAAAACACATTCGCGATCAAGTGGCATATAAGCAGCAACAACACCAACCATTTGTTTAGAATAGATTGATCGCCCTCTATGTATATTTAATAAAATATATATTCATATCAGTAGCGCACAAAAATATTTGTCAAAGGGGGGGGGGGCCCAGGGTCCACCATTTTGGTCATATTCTTTTGATTTTGTCGATTTTGAGGAACAAAAACATTACAAAATTATTTATTGAATAAATAATTAGCGTTAATTAATAAAATTAATTATTAATAACAAACACATATTTAAATTTTACTTAATATATACATAGGATTATAACGAATCGAAAAAAAAAATCAAGGGCTATGGGAGGGGGGGTCTAGTCCCCTAGGATAAACCGCTTGTGGGCGCCACTGATTCATATCTATAATACACATGCTGAAGATAGCTCCAATTTTATATTTTTAAGCATTGGGTGTGGTATATTTTCCTTTCTGTAAAAGTAAATTTCATGAAAAATTAAAATAATAAATAATCAATCAAAAATTAAAATGATTTCCATGACATTTTCTAATAAAAATATTTGTTTCGATTGTTTGGCGAAAACAATACTAGCCATTTAAGCGATAAGCATAATGTTCCAGCAACCCTTCCCGATTCACATCTTTTCCCCAAAGCGTAGTGTAAACGAGCACAAGGTATTTGGTAGGGTGGATGGCGATCATAAACGTGATTTTTATGATCATTTTAGAGAGTCGATTCTTGAAGACGTAAAATATGCAAAGGGGCCCAGAGTTCCCTTATCACAGACCTAGAACTATGAAAATGAATTGGAGACCCGGGTTGGACAATGTTAGGATGGAGAGAAGAATGAATTTTCCAAAGACGACCAATTTACGGGCAGTCGTTAAAACGCTATTGTTTCATGCACGAAACGAGATCGGCGGCAGGAAACGTTTTGAGGGAGAGTTTTCTCTATAGAGAGATGAGGACGAATTGAAGGAAGATGAATTACATATGTTTTCTAGAATTTAATAAATGCTATAAACAATTGGCTCTGGACGTTTAAGGCTTTCTTTTATGTTTCTGCAAGTAACTGTTTGGTACTAACGAACATAGTACACTTACACCAAAAGAGTTTCTGTGAAAATAAATATGTATAATTCAAATTTTTTTTTTACAAAGTTCGAACCTTTTATTATATTATTTATTTAATGGATATTTTAGAAAATTTAAACATAATGTTTTCTTCCTTGGACAATTTAGACTATTTATTCATGAATTAAATTTAATTATTCCAATAAAATAGGATATTAAAAAGAAATAACATTTTCAGAAATTAGGCCAATCCAGGAGAGATTCAAACCCACAACTTCTAGATTTGAAGTCCAACGCGATATCCAATTGCGCTACATGGACACATCAAACGATTTTTCTTTCTATTTATGCTGTTGGACTATTATTTTTGTTTGTTACTAGTTATTCATTTTTAATTGAATTAATGAATTAATATTTGAAAAAAACTGTATTAACATCAAGTGCCATCTACTACAAGTTTAAAAAAATGTATTTGAACTTGAATGGATGTATAGAAAGTATTTTATTAACGATTGAAAATTTGAACAAGATATATATATATAGGGAGAGAGTGAACTAATAGTAGGAATTGAAAAATACTGAGTCTTAGACACCCATTGCCAGTATCAAAGAATCATTTAGATGATCCACTGATCAAAATACTGTAACACCTTTGTTTCTCCATTCTTTTATTCTAATATCCGTATTGCACAACGTTCCTTCCCAGTCAGGAAGGAACGACCAATGGACTGTAATGGAGATAATGAGGTCCAGGCATGGTTGAAAGGTTAAGTGGAGAAAACAAACCAGAAACGTTTTAGGACAATTCATTAGTTCACGACAAGCCCCAAGTCCGAAAAGCGTTAAAGCAAAAAAACGTTTTCCTCAACCGAAACAGAAATCATTCAAGTATAGATGACAAAGAGGATAAGACAAGTTGTTCAGTTAGGGTGGGGTCTGATTTCTTAGTTGCTGAAGAGACGTTTCTCTTATTTCTGGGGTGGAGACGAAAACAATAACAAAAAAAGAAGAAATTGGAGGAAAAACCTTCTGTTACCTCCTTGTTTTATTGCTTGCGATGATACGACAGGTACTTGAAGAACTGAAACTATTCATTGAACGCCGCTTTCCTGTTACATTTGGTATTGAAAAAAATGCTCATTTTCATGCTAAATAAGGTATTGAAAAGTTATTTATTTGAGAGTTTGATTACCAATTAATCATTTGTAAAGCAATACATATATAAATTAAAGGAATAATTTTTTATCATATAATCATTGTAAATTGTATCATATAATTATATTGTCTGATTTTTATACTCATTATTTTTAAAAATATGCATACTGAAAAAAATTGGAATAATTTCATTATACTAAAGTTCAACTAATTGTAAATTGTTAAGGATAATTGTTCAAATTATGTATTAAAATGAAGAAGAATACACATAATACACAAATGAAACTCAAAATTAGCCTGTGTTACTGTTCTAAATAATAATTTTTATTAACATTATCCTATATTCTTCTGAATGTTATAAGCTATAACGAGACGATAATAAAAAACAAATTGAGTGTGATGGGAAAAAAATTCATTTAGTTACTATTAATCGACTATTAATTTTACTATTATTGATTACTATTAATTGACATTAATAGTACTCAGAATAATAAAAAAAACTAGTTCTTTTTAAAATAAAATAAAAGCAATAACCTTTGTTATACGTATAAAAAATTAAATTAAATGTTGACTCTTAGTTAAGAACTAATTAATTGATCAATAGAAGGTAATGCATAAACTTTTTATCTTATGAAAAAATTGTCAATATACTTATTGGCGATACATTCAATTAGTTATTTATTTAAACATAAATAAACTAACAGTTATAAAAAAATTTAAATTCTATCCTAAATTTTTGAAATGGTGCCTCGTACTGATTTTACAATCTTAACCTGTCCTTTCCATTTGTTGTTTCTCATTATATATTTTTACACATTCGTACTGATTGCATTATAGTTAATTCATTTTTAATGGCATCTAAATTCATTATAACTTGAAGCTGAAAGAAAATCCTTTGTATTTTTGTTTAATTGATGATCATCACCTAGATCGGACAAAATACTTCAATAACAATTTTTTCTAAATCATTCAGATCAAGCAACGATCTGAGGATTTCAAATTTTAAATGCTGATATGACATGAAAGTTTGGAGAGTGAAATGATGAATCATACATACTGACTCAGTGTTTGAATGTGGGAAACCTTTCTCCAACAACCTTCTTTACCCATAATAAGCAAAAATTAATTGTTATACAATCAAACCAACTGTTTCCCAAATTATACAATGTTCTAGCAAATGATATAGTGCTCGAATG
>BMAV01016980.1:458066-468823 GCA_019973955.1 Trichonephila inaurata madagascariensis | reverse complement strand
TGTGGGAAACCCGTCTCTAACAGCCTTCTTTACCCATAATAAGCAAAGCTTTTCAAACCAATGCAATCAAACCAATGGTTCCCCAAATTATACAATGTTCTAGCAAACGATATTCACAATTCAGATTCTTCCGCCTTAATTCTTAAGAAGTTTCTACAATCTTAATGGGCCCTGCATGGAACCGACAAATCTCTTTTCTTCGAATTTGATCCACCACAAGTTTCCCTTAATGGGGACATGACTTCATTTTACAATTACTACTTTTATTTTTGAAAAAAAATCGGGTGGACAAAAGTCAACACCAGGGCGCGCGAAAGAAAGAAGAAACCGCGACAAATTCCACCTTGGGCGTCGGAAGATGAGTGCCATTCAGGTCAAGCGGGTGTATTCGGACAGAACGGTTCACGGTCAGAGTGGCAGAAGGTGGGACACCCATAGGACAATGAGGGCGAGGTCCAGAAAAGATGACGCTCACGCTACAAGGAGAAGGGAGGAGGCTGTAATGAGGGCCAGTTTTCCACCCTTCAATGATGCCAGAGGTCACCAGGAGGTGATGTCGCTTTTACTTAGCAAGAGAATGGTGTCCCACGGATGGGCATAGCGCCAATAGTCCATCTGCATGGGCTGACGCCACTTTTACCTAAGAGTCATCCACCCATTAGACGGCTTTATTATTTGCCTTGGCGGTGTGGGAGTATGAGGTGCGTCTGATACTAAGTGCACCATTATGTGTCCATTTTTTGCCCACTTCCTTTCACCAGTCTATTAAATCAGGCTGGCTTTAATAGGTCAGTGAAGTTGCGTCTGAGATACGTCTGCTCACTTAAATAAACATTTGGTTCTATTGACTCAGTTTTGGGCATAGCTTGACCTGCAAGAGTTTTTCAAATGAAATCTTGTCATAAAGTAGAATTAAAGAAAATGAAGCGTGTGTGTGTGTCATTGAGAAATAAAAACAGTACAATTTTTTTTTTCATCTTTGTTTCCGATTTCTCTTAACTATGCCCCTGAGCTACTCATAGGAATATGGTCACAGGTCTGGTCTTCCGAAAACCTACAGCAGCCTAAGGTGGAAGCTGGAACGTTTTAAGGTAGGGGTGGCCATCCCGCGGCACGCGTGCTACAATATGGCACGTTGGAGTCGTAGCAGTGGCACTCGAAGACTTACTGAAATTTTTTTTAAAAATTGAAAAGATAATAAATTACCATTTTTTTTACAATTTTATTGAAGTGGGGCTGTCTCAGACAAAAAATCCAATACTTGGATCAAAGTATGAATAAAAGTTTTCTGCTATGAATACAATAAAATAAATATCACTCACAAAACTAGTGAATGTGCACCTACAATAACCTAATTTTGTTAGTATCTGTAAAAGCTAATCCTAATATAAAAAATATAATATAAATCCTATAAAAAATATAAATCCTAATATTGGTAAAAAAAGTAGTAATTCAAAAGCCACATTAAGTAGAGTTTAATAATTATTTTGAGTTAAATTATTCAAGTTACTCATTTTTATTTTATACCTAACCTAACTGATTGAACTTGGAAAAAAATTATCAAAAATAAAACCCAAGTTTGTACTTTCGTCTTATTTATTCGACTACATAGACTTGTATTAAAGAATGTGCTATTTGTATAAAGATCCCATAATAAGTTTATCAGCAACATTTTTTCGCTTTTCCAAATTTACTTTCTGGGAAAGTTGGAAGTGGCACGCATTATTTTTATTTATTTTTTTTTATCTAATAGTAGCACTCTTCCCAAAAATGTTGGTCTTCTCTGTTTTAAGGTATGGGTCAACTGATTCAGAGCCTTGACCTCGGGAATGAGGGAGGTTCATTTGGTTCTTGTCTCACAGCCTCAATAATTATCCAAACAATTTAAATCATCAAATGTATTCCCAAATGTATTCTCCAAAAATCTCGGAATTTCGTGCTACATGCCAACTGGTAACCGTAGCAGGACTACATTATTATGTGATATACGTCGTCTATTTCTAAGTTTAGGCCTACCACCATACACCATCATTACTCATTTAATCGAAAGGCGGCAGTCAATCTATTCGATTTATGCCTATGTTTGTTAAAGTAATTCACATTTATTTGCCATGGGTTACCATTTGCATAGGTATTTGACAACATGTGCTATATATACTGTACAATTAAAAGTTTCACAGTTGGGGCACTATGGCATAAACACCCTGAGACTCAAGATTGGCTGTTTTGAAATTCTTCTGTCCGTTTTGAAATTCTTTAAGCATGGTCAGAGGATGAGTAGTATACTTGAGAGGGCACTCTGCCATTCATCCCATATCCATTTTCATTTTTAAAAATATCACACATTTTTAACTTATAAGAAATTGGGAACCTATCGGCGGATACAATTTCAAATTATGTCTAGCATGACTGATATTTTTGTGCAAAATATAGGAAATAAAGAAACTTTGAAAACAGCAGTTTGATTATCAGCAGATAAATATTTATTTCTATGCAACTTTGGTTTCATTTTTGAAAAATTCTAGCTTTAATAAGTCATTTCATATGCATTCCCTTAGTTTTTTTTCTTGTCATACGTGATAAAATTTATAAACGACTTTTTGTGTGGTAATTATGTCAATTATCAGGCTAAGTCTCAGGTAAAATGTATATTCCACTATATAATATGTTTTGAGATTTACTGAAAAACCAGTAATAAAAGTATAGAATGCGCGATACCATTTCCAATTCATTTCCAGCATACACTTTACTTGAAGTTAATCACAAAATAAAATAAATAAATAAACTGGGAACATGAAAAATAAATTTCTTTGAACTCAAATAACTCACCCTTACACACAAGACAACGAAATAAAAGCAATAAATAAAAGAATGGTTAAAAAACAGTTTTTCAGGTTATTCGAGATTCTGATAAATCTGTAAAAACGAAAATCAAAAATTTTCTGCTTCGTTTCGCTTTGTTTTTTCGTTTAAATGTTGATTCCTCTGTCCAGTTCATCTTGAGAAACAGAAATGAACCGTATCCTTTGTGCATCATTAAATTCTAGAATTTAGTCTCACACTTTTAATCTTAGATTCAAGGGGGCGTATTGAATCGATGGGAACGAACTCAAAACGTTCTGATATTTAAATGTCCAAGTTCAAAGATCAAGAAAACAGAGAGAGAATCGCGTTTACTCGGTTTGTTTATATATTTAAAAAAAAAACCCAACGAAGAATGTTTTGTTTTTACGGATGAGTTTTCTTGAGGTTTACTTGACAACTAATGAAAGTCAAACAATAGCATTAAAACACAAACAAAAATTACTCAGATAACACGAGAATCAGGTGATTTTACAGTTCTGTGAAATGTGCTTTTAATTTTATTTTCACAGCAAAGGAAAATATTTTTTTTCATCCTCTTAACTGATTTCTACACCACATCGATCTTTTTCTCATGGGATTGTTTATGTAGTAAATTTCTCGAGATGACAAAATTTTTTTTTTTCTTTCTTCATGTTATTTTTACTTGCATCACTTGTTTTGAAATATTTCTTCTCTTTTTTTCTGAGAAATCAGTTTTTAAAGAAATACTTTAAGAGTAAATTAAATTTAGGAATTGTTTTTTTAATTTTGAGAAACTTATTATTAATCGAATTAACTTTAAAAAAAACTTCTTCAGTTTGAGGTGATTGAATTCGAATTGTGGTATTATATTTTTTTATTAACAGAAAGATTAAAATAAAATAAAAAAAAACATGTAATATTGTAATATGTATACAAAAATATGTAATAAAACAAATTGAGAATACTGCCAATTCCTTGCATTTAAGTGATGTTTGTAGATATAATTAATTTGTTTCGGATTTTTTTTTCTTGTTCCTATTTTAATAAAATTCTGTTTTAAATAAATTTTTAAATAACTTTTATGTACTGTATTCTAAAATCCTGTAAATTATGAAGATGTGTTCTTAAAGTGCATTGTGTTTATTTACTTAAAGCTCTTAAAAACGAAACATTGAATACATTTTTTAGAAATGATTTATATACTGAAAACAAAATCAAATTAGATAAAAAAATGTATTTAATGCAAAAATACACTAAAAATTATTATGAAAAATTACCAAAAAATGGATCTGATTGAGCTGTAATAATTTGTAAAAAATGATTCTATGCATTCTTTTATGAATATAATCAAAATATTTGCCTTAAGAATATTCCACTCATCAACTTCTCATTAAAAACTGTATTATTTTTTTAAAAATAATATTCTTTTCTGAAATATGTACACAAACTGTCTTACATAAATTGAATCATTATTTTGAATTACGTATTCTACTTTTTTTTGACGTGATCTTGAACTTATTTTACATAACACACAATAATTAATTATCCTTTTTATAACACAATTACTGGTTATAAACTTTCAGAATATTTACCTAATTTTGATGTTAATCATATGAGTAACATCTGTATTATTTACGAAAAATATACATAATCAACAAATACTTCTAAAAAAGTTTAGGTACTTTTTCACTGCAAAAGAAAACATTTAATATTTAACAAAAACATAAAACAATTTAGGTTCCTTACATTGATTTTTCTTACAATTTTCTAAATGGCTCTCTTCATTTTTATATGTAACATTTATATTCCTTAAGTCTTTAATAATATTTCTTACTTTTTCTTTCAAAAAGTAGAAAGGAAAAAAAAATAAATAAAAAATAGATTAGCATAAAAAAATAAAAAAAAAAAAAAGAGAGAGAGAGAGAGAGAGCCTTATGATTAAAATACAAGAATACAACTGGTGCCGAGGAAGGATAAAAAAAAATAAATAAAACTACCGAATTCATAAAACATTTAATGTGAATATAAAAGAGAACATACAAATAGAGAAACAAAAATGCAAATTATGGAGAAAATCTTGTGGGTACGCAACAAGAACAAAACGATGTTTTAAAGAGTAAAAAATACATTCGTTTATTCTGTATTTAATGCTGTCTAAGGACTTAAGCGTGAGAAAAGTCACGCAAAAATTCCATTACAAACGGTTAGGGAAAAAGAAAGGGAAAAAAATATTGCCAAGGTAGGAGATTCTCCCCCTGTTTTGATCGTTTTATTCTCTTCATGTTAAAATGAAGAATTTAAACGAATAATATGGCGGGCAAAATTGCACACGCGAATGAAAATGCAACATTTCTCTTACTTCTAAAGCAGTGATTTTCCAACGATTACAAACGGCATTGAAGAGAATCTAAGTTCAAGAAGAAAATCGTTAGATCACTTAAAATATTCCCTTTTTTCGTTGTTGATAAAGAAGAGAGATAGGTATTTGAGAGGGAAATATATAAAAAAAATGTTAATAATATAAGAATAGATAATCGGTTGAAAATTCGGGAATTGTTTGTGTTTATTTATTATACATTAAAGAAGAAACAATGTTGTAAAATATTTTAGAATATGAAATACTGTAATTTATTTGTTTTCTTTATATCTAAAAGTACTTCTAGTGAAGAAGTTTTATTTCAATGGGCTCTCTACGAGTTTGCTTCTTCATTGCTTGCTATCGGTTTTATAAAGTCACCAATTCATCCTTTTTCACGTACGTTATTCCGTATCTCAGTTAGTTGTGAAAGTACATATAAAGGTACTAAAGCTGTTATACCCGTTCTTCGCACGGGGGAATTGAAAAATTAAACAATACAGATTGAAGGATAAAGAAGTGTTTGATGAGTTAATTTTACGTGAATTGGAAATTAAACAAATAAAAAAAAAAACTTTTTGCATATCTCAGCTGAATGAATAAACCCTGTTTGTTAAATTTTATGTCTGTAGATATAATAGCTGATAAAAAGGATTTTTTTTTTTATCTATAACTCCCCGTAACTCTCTTGTGGGTCGATTTTTGAAAACACCTTCCTAAGCTGATCTCTGCTCAGCAAAAGTAACACATTGTTACAAATTTTGTGTAATGAACGCTTAAAATAGTATAAATAATTTATATCTGGAAGTGTAATATGTTAATATTACTTTTAGTTGTATTTACTTTATGTTAAAATTGTAATCAGCCTCACTCTCCGCCTGTTCAAGTTTTCGCAGTTCCTGGCGCCTGGCGTAGACAAAACAAAATGCAAAGTTTTGCTTCACACATAAAAGATAGATATATGCGGTCGCGGGCTTTTATGCAGATGGCAGAATTTTTTTCTACTTGATAATTATCGTTATATTTTCAACACTTCACACAATATCTTTATAAATTATAGCCTATGTGTCATTTTGATGTTTAAACTATATTATTGTAAAGTTTCATTAAAATCCATTCTCTTGTTTTTGCGTGAAAGAGTACCAAACATCCACACAAACTTTCAAGTTTATAATATTAGTAAGGATTATATCCCCCTCCTCCACTTCATCATTTTAACACCACTTTCGATACCGCAGTTTTGCGTATTAAAAACACAGTAAGCTTCATTGGGGAGGTAAAGTTTATATGAACTTTTCCCTATCAATTAGTTTTTTCAAACCTTTCTATTAGGAAATTTCTGTTCAACACAAATAATTAATGCTTCCAATAGGCTCACCTCATGTCCAAGAACTTATAAGTAATAAAATAAAAAACCCTTTTAAGTACGTACTATTCCTTTCTTAAGCGTACACAAATTAAACACCAGTAAAATGAAAAGTGAAGCCCAGTCGCTGAGTGGTAGTGCATCGCGCTTCCGCACCACAGATCCGAGTTTCAAACCCCAGGCTGGGCAAGGTCGACTCAGCCTTTCATCCCTTCAGTGGGGGTGATGAATGAGTACCAAGCTTAATTGGGAACTTAACACAGGGTGTTTCACGTCAGACTGGTCACCTGATCGGAACATCTGCTCCTGCACCCCAGAGCCCAAAGTCATGTATACTGAGACGACACTGTAGGCCTTAACCCTCTTGGGCTGTTGCGCCACTGAGTTAAGTTAAATATATAATCACTTGAAACTATTTAAAAATTGCTGTCGTTTAAAATATAGAAGTATATACGTCAATCCAATCTGAATTTAAAATAATAAAAATAAAGATCGTATACAGTTTCAACCGCTTTATTTGCTGAGGTATTATTTATTTATTTATTTATTATTATTATTATTATTATTTTGCTGAGCCAATTATTTCGTAATGTTTATTCGAGAGTTTTAAGAAATAGTCAACCAAGCAAAAAATATCTATTATCAATTACTCTTAAATATCTACACCGTCAATTTAACTCGGAATTCAAATCCCTGATATATAACCTGAAGAAACTAACTTGGATCAGATTTCTATGATGTAGCAGTTTTCAGGATCAACGGCTTCAAGATAAACAAGAAAACCATCTAAACTATAACTAATGGAAGAAAAGCAGGCATTTAAAACATTGAAAGCTTTCAAGCGATTAGAAACAAATTTTCTACTTATAATTTTTTTTGTTTTGTTTAACATTCTTTCCCAGAAAGGTTTCCATGGCAACTAATAAAAGTAATTGCAATGTAACTCAGAATTGCCGTTTGTCTTGTATTTCGAAATGAGGCAAAAATATATTTATTTTATAAATACTAGGGTGAGATACCCTCTCTCCGCCTAACAGTGGACCAACCTCCATTCTACAAATTATGCAATTGTTCAAATTTATTGCTCAAAATTTCTTAATAAATTCTCTTGATAAAATTAAATTGAAAATAACCTTATATTTATAACTGAACAATTGATTGAACAATAAATGAGTAATAATGTATAATAAGTTAACGAGAAAAAAATTGTTTACATTAGGTTTATTAAACTTTTTATTATACTTTAATTTCCATTAATATGTATACATACCATGGCATTGGGCGATGTCTTTTTATTTGACTACATTGGCCAATAGTATAATATGTAAGTACCATTTTTTATTACAGCACTCTTTGGTTTGATTTTATTGGTGAATGTTTCATCTCTGAAATCCTTTCTCCCTAATTAAGTTATTTACTAATGCACATTTATTGAAAAATGATTTTAAAAAAATAAAATTTTGAGAAGATTTGATTTTAATAAATTCTGGTAATTATATTTATATCTGGCACATACATTCTTGATTTTTGAAATTTGTTTTATCTTCTACAAGGTCTACTTTAATGCAGACTAATTAGTTAAAAGAATGTCATTTTTCAAATATGTTTTATTTGCTGTTAATTCTGTGCAAAATTTTAGGGTATTTTAGATTTGCAACATGCTATAAAAAGAAAAATTGCACTTAAAAGTATAACTAAAATGTATGTGTATGAGTATTCTTGAAGGCTCTTGAAATAATATCATATCCTTTTTGGCAAAAATAAACTATTAAATTTTTAAATAATAACATATTTTGTAGCTTAAAAACGATAGTACAAATTCTATGCCAAATAGCAATTCGTTATTTCATTTATGAAATAGTATTAAAACAAATAATAACCACCTTCAGAAATTTTAAACAAATTTCAGCACTTATAAAAAAGTTAAAAACAGCTAATTTCCTTAATTTTTTTTTATCACAAACATTTAATATAAAAAATCCAATAAAACGATAGAAATAATCTAAGTTAATTTTTACAAGCACTCGAATATTTTTTTAAAACATTTTTAACGGCTTTGCAGATGTAATTAGACGAAAACCACGTAATTTCGCGGATTGTTAAAATATTTAACTGGAACCGCAATCGGATCACTAACTTTAAAAGAACAAAAACAAAATCGAAAATTCATTCGAAAGTAAACCACACAGGGAAACATTTAAGAGCACGCTCAAAATGAGCATAAAAAGAAGGGGAAAAAAAAGAAAAAAAGAAAAAGATCATTGAGAGACATTACAATATGAAGAACTAACACTTTCGTTCTTTGTGCAGGAAAATGGAGGAAACAAAGCTCTCTGAAAAAGAAAAGAAGAAAAAAAGAACGAAAGAAAAAAAAATGACGGGAGAATATGTTGGAGGTGCGGAGAGGAAGAGGGGAAAATAATAATAATAGTAATAAAAAAAAGAACAAAAGAAGAACGAAGTGTTGAAGTTAGAAAACAATCCCAAAACGGTTCGTCTGCGGGGCTCAGAAGCTTGTTGAATTAATTAAAGCTTAGCAAACGATAAATCAGAATTCGCAGTCAGAAAGCTAAAAATACGAAGAAAAAGGTAAAGAGAGAAGACATTTTTTTTTTCAAAAATAAAAAGAGGGAAATCAGAGAAACAAATAATGAAAGAAAAAGAAAGAAAAAATACTATAATAATAAAAGAATCTCTAAGGAACATGGTAAAGAAGAAAATTGTGTCTTGGGGACTGTATATAAAGTTATGATACAGACTATCGCTTTTATTATTAATGTACTAAATGTGCTCAAAGTGTCTTTCATAGATTTTATGTTGTTGCCACACACACACACACAAAAGTTAAGTGAATTGATATTGATTATTTTATACAAAATTTTACATTTTGAATATAAGAAACACTTGACTGATTTCTAATTCAACAGTTTGAAGCAAAAATGTTATTTTATTAGTAGTATGCGTTTATCTTTGTATATATTTAATTGTAATAAGTAATAAAAGCCCAGTTTTTATAGCATTTACCAAAAAATATCTGGAGTTTAAATTAATTTAAGGATATATATTATTTCGATATAACATTGAAATAATTTTACAGCCCTTTAAAAATTATTTGAAATCAAATAACAGATTCAGTTGTAAAATTGCCAATAATGGAAAAATTAGAAGAAACATTCGAATTAGCAACAATGAAAATGCCAGTTTTCTTATTCCTGCAGTTTTATTTAATTTTCTTCCCTAAATGCCATTTAAAAACTTTAAAAAAAATGTAGAAATAGTTTATAAAAGTAATATTCTAAATTTAAATCGCTTGTAAAAATTTTGTGTTCAAATTACAAAACAACAGCTTCTGGTATTTAGTTATTTATTTTACTCTCATATGTTCTATTTTCCAGCCTCTTTGACCTTCCTTAACACATTTATTTCTTGATTTAAAATCTTTGTAGAAGTAAAAACTAATTCTTTTTCAGCTAAAAGAAATTTTTAAAGTAAAATGTATCACCTTTTCATTTAAAATATACGAACACACACACACACACACTGAGAGAGAGTGTGTTTATATATATTTATACATATAAATTCTAAAGTTTTATAGAAAAACTGACTGTTTACTTTTTCAAAAACTCTGAATGATGCTCTACGCATTTTTTATCATTCATTATTAAAACGAGCGTTGAATCCACTACATTGTTCATTCTATTTTACAATGTTTTTTTTTAAAACAACTTATTATCTTCCTTATTTTTTCGACACCAATAAACGCTGTGTATTACACGACAGCGTCATTAACATAATACCATTTAAACCTCCTTATTTGTAGTTAGTAATCCCACAGAGAGAGAAAAGAAGCTCCTGAATAACCTACAAATCCACCCTTTCGCAATTTTCTGTAACACGTTGTTTCTTGCACGAAAGCAACAACCAAAAATCGCTTCTTTTCCTTTTGCGTTTCGGAAACTCCAGCCCAGTTTTAATTAGATTTCGCTTTTTAGCAACAAAACAAGGTCCTGCCAGGAATCCCGGAAACCACATGAAAACTTACAAGAAAATATCTCGGTGCCATTTTATCGACGTCAATTACTTTGCTATCGTACTAGAAACGACGTCAAACAAAGGATTCAGAAAAATCTTTAATTTTTACGTTCCCGGACGGAAAAGGTAACAGCTGTTAAAAATGCTGCATTACCGGGGGGGGGGGGGGGGGGGGGG